>CM059794.1:25375155-25575155 GCA_030435695.1 Brachymystax lenok tsinlingensis
CAACTGTTCAGAGGAGACTGCGTGAATCAGGCCTTCATGGTCAAATTGCTGCAAAGAAACCACTGCTAAAGGAAACCAATTAGAATGAGAGACTTGCTACAATGTACAATACAATGTAGAAAATAGTAAAAATAAAGAAAAACCCTTGAATGAGTAGGTGTATCCAAACTTTTGACTGGTACCATATATATACAGTGAGGGAAAAAAGTATTTGATCCCCTGCTGATTTTGTATGTTTGCCCACTGACAAAGAAATGATCAGTCTATAATTTTAATGGTAGGTTTATTTGAACAGTGAGAGACAGAATAACAACAAAATAATCCAGAAAAACGCATGTGAAAAATGTTAGAAATTGATTTGCATTTAAATGAGGGAAATAATTATTTGACCCCTCTGCAAAACATGACTTAGTACTTGGTGGCAATCACAGAGGTCAGACGTTTCTTGTAGTTGGCCACCAGGTTTGCACACATCTCAGGAGGGATTTTGTCCCACTCCTCTTTGCAGATCTTCTCCAAGTCATTAAGGTTTTGAGGCTGACGTTTGGCAACTCAAACCTTCAGCTATGGGATTAAGGTCTACAGAATAAAAATATTCCAAAACATGCATCCTGTTTGCAATAAGGCACTAAAGTAATAATACAAAAATTGTGGCAAAGCTATTCACTTTTTGTCCTGAATACCAAGTGTTATGTTTGGGGAAAATCCAATACAACACATTACTGAGTACCACTCTCCATATTTTCAATCATAGTGATGGATGCATCATGTTATGGGTATGCTTGTAATCGTTAAGGACATAAAGAATTTACCGAATGGAGCTAAGCACAGGCAAAATCCTAGAGAAAAACGTGGTTAAGTCTGCTTTCCACCAGACACTGAGAGATTAATTCACCTTTCAGCAGGACAACAACCTAAAACACAAGGCCAACTCTACACTAAAGTTGCTTACCAAGAAGACAGTGATTGTTCCTGAGAGGCCAAGCTACAGTTTTGACTTAAATATGCTTGAAAATCTATGGCAAGAAATTGAAGAATTTTGAAAAGAATAATGGGCAAATATTGTACAATCCAGGTGTGCAAAGCTCTTAGAGACTTAACCAGAAAGTCTCACAGCTGTAATCACTGCCAAAGCTGATTCTAACATGTATTGACTCAGGGGTGTGAATACATTATGTAAATTGGATATTTCTGTATTTCATTTTCAAAACATTTGCAAACATTTCTAAAAACATGTTTTAATTTTGTCATTATGGGGTATTGTGTGTAGATGGGTGAGAAAAACATGTGGAATAAGTTTAGCTATCTGAGCATCTAACCGATCGCTGCAGCTGTACATAACCCATCTGTAAATAGCCCATCCAATCTACCTCTCATCCCCATATTTGTTATTTTTTTACCTTTCTGCTCTTTTGCACACCAGTATTTCTACTTGCATGTCATCATCTGCACCTCTATCACTAAATTGTAATTACTTTGCTACTATGGCCTATTTATTGCCTTACCTCCTCACGCCATTTGCACACACTGTACAGTCGTGGCCAAAAGTTTTGAGAATTAAACAAATATTAATTTTCACAAAGTCTGCTGCCTCAGTTTGTATGATGGCAATTTGCATATACTCCAGAATGTCATGAAGAGTGATCAGATTAATTGCAATTAATTGCAAAGTCCCTCTTTGCCATGCAAATTAACTGAATCCCCAAAAAACATTTACACTGCATTTCAGCCCTGCCATAAAAGGACCAGCTGACATCATGTCAGTGATTCTCTCGTTAACACAGGTGTGAGTGTTGACGAGGACAAGGCTGGAGATCACTCTGTCATGCTGATTGAGTTCGAATAACAGACTGGAAGCTTCAAAAGGAGGGTGGTGCTTGGAATCATTGTTCTTCCTCTGTCAACCATGGTTGCCTGCAAGGAAACACGTGCCATCATCATTTCTTTGCACAAAAAGGCCTTCACAGGCAAGGATATTGCTGCCAGTAAGATTGCACCTAAATCAACCATTTATCGGATCATCAAGAACTTCAAGGAGAGCGGTTCAATTGTTGTGAAGAAGGCTTCAGGGCCCCCAAGAAAGTCCAACAAGCGCCAGGACCGTCTCCTAAAGTTGATTCAGCTGCGGTATCGGGACACCACCAGTACAGAGCTTGCTCAGGAATGGCAGCAGGCAGGTGTGAGCGCATCTGCACGCACAGTGAGGCGAAGACTTTTGGAGGATGGCCTGGTGTCAAGAAGGGCAGCATAGAAGCCACTTCTCTCCAGGAAAAACATCAGGGACAGACTGGTATTCTGCAAAAGGTACAGGGATTGGACTGCTGAGGACTGGGGTAAAGTCATTTTCTCTGATGAATCCCCTTTCCGATTGTTTGGGGCATCTGGAAAAAAGCTTGTCCGGAGAAGACAAGGTGAGCGCTACCATCAGTCCTGTGTCATGCCAACAGTAAAGCATCCTGAGACCATTCATGTGTGGGGTTGCTACTCAGCCAAGGGAGTGGGCTCACTCACAATTTTGCCTAAGAACACAGACATGAATAAAGAATGGTACCAACACATCCTCCGAGAGCAACTTCTCCCAACCATCCAGCAACAGTTTGGTGATGAACAATGCCTTTTCCAGCATGATGGAGCACCTTGCCATGAGGCAAAAGTGATAACTAAGTGGCTCCGGGAACAAAACATCAATATTTTGGGTCCATGGCCAGGAAACTCCCCAGACCTTAATCCCATTGAGAACTTGTGGTCAATCCTCAAGAGGCGGGTGGACAAACAAAAACCTACAAATTCTGACAAACTCCAAGCATTGATTATGCAAGAATGGGCTGCCATCAGTCAGAATGTGGCCCAGAAGTTAATTGACAGCATGCCAGGGCTGATTGCAGAGGTCTTGAAAAAGAAGGGTCAACACTGCAAATTTTTGCATCAACTTCATGTAATTGTCAATAAAAGCCTTTGACACTTATGAAATGCTTGTAATTATACTTCAGTATTCCATAGTAACATCTGACAAAAATATCTAAAGACACTGACGCAGCAAACTTTGTGGAAATTAATATTTGTGTTATTCTCAAAACTTTTGGCCACGACTGTATATAGACTTTCTTTTTTTCTATTGTGTTATTGACTGTGTGCTTTTTAATTCCATGTGTAAGTTGAGGTGTATGAATACTTTCTGAAGGCACTGTATATGTGTATGACTGTGCATTGGTTGATGGTGCGTCGACTGACAGCTAGGTGTCAAACACGCCTGCTTTCCTACTTTTGATAGTCATGGGCCACTTGGTAACCATGGCTCACAGTTTACGTGAGGATTACACGAGGATGAGCCTTGGTCCTAGGCAGTGTCAAACCAGCCTGTGATCAATATCAGTGGACACCTTTGACCTTTGAGTATAGAGGAGTTGGCTATGGGTAGCAACAAAGTAGAGCTCTGTATAACAATAAAATGGGGGGTGCTTATATTTGTCCTGTTACAAACAATTGTGTAATGCAAATGTGTTTCTTGCATATTCCAACTCCCCCTGTGACACCCGCAGGGAGTGGGGTCACGACCAAGGTCACCATGGTCCAGCGCCCCTGGAGTAATTGTGGTTAAGTGCCTTGCTCAAGGGCACACCAATAGATGTTGTGTGTGTGTGTGTGTGTGTGTGTGTGTGTGTGTGTGTGTGTGTGTGTGTGTGTGTGTGTGTGTGTGTGTGTGTGCGTGCGTGCGTGCGTGTGTGTGTGTGTGTGTGTGTGTGCGTGTGGATGTAGGGGAGCAGATCCAGTTGCTTAAGCACCACTGATTATTCATCGAAAATGCAGAAGGGCTCGGGAGAGAGAGAACAGGAATAGAGAGAGGGGGGGTGGGAGAGAATGTGTAAGTAAATAAATAAATAAATAATAAACAATCAGCTCCCCCATCACTGCACACACCACGAGGAGCCAATCGGCGTGGCGGCCAAACGACTTGGAAATGGTGTGTAATGAGTAGGAGACGATTAGAGGCAGCTCCCTCTTGCTAGGCTGTAAATTGACATTAGTAAAATAAACTCTTTACTGGGTGGGCACGGCACTCTAATTTAGCCAGTAAAAAAGAAAGAAAAAAAGAATGGGCGATGGGAGAGAATAAGAACGACAGAAAAAAATCTTGGATGTTGTGTCTCGGAGTAGCGTGTCACATTCTTTGTGTTTCAATCTAAGTACAAGGTTATTCAGCATAACGCGCAATTGAATTGAATTGTGTGTGTGATAGTGTCTGTGTGCGTGTGATTGTTGGTGTTTGTGTGTGCTTGTGAGTGCTTGTGGGTGTAAGCGGATTGTGAGACTCCGTTGGTGGTGATGTTGTTTTTGTGTGTGAACCACCCGTTGACCCTTATAACATCCCTTGCAACATTCAATACACATTGACACACACACATTTGCCAAAAAACACACAATAAAAATCATTCCACAGGAATGAGTTTATTAACACCACTATATGTATTGAACATACAGTATTGTTGTGGATCCCTGCAAATTAAAAACTTTGCTTTACAAATCCACATTATGAAGGGCAAAGTCAGAGCTAGTTTTTTTTTCTGGGGTGAGAAGGGTGTACGAAGGGGGGGTGCTGTGGTATTTTTTAAGAGACTCTTTGAAGAGGTAGGGTTTCAGATGTTTTCGGAAGATGGGCAGGGGCTCTGCTGTCCTAGCTTCAGGGGGAAGACGGTTCCACCATTAGTATGCCAGGACAGAGAATAGCTTAGACTAGCCTGAGCGGGAGCTGCCCTGTCGCAGGGGGGAGAGCCAAGAGACCAGAGTGCTCGGGTTGGGTTGTAGGGTTTGAGCCTAGCCTGAACACAACACAACACACCACATAGCCAAAACACAACACACCACACCACATAGCCAAAACACACCACACCACATAGCCAAAACACCACACCACACCACATAGCCAAAACACAACACAACACATCACACCACATAGCCAAAACAGAGCAAAACACAACACACCACATAGCCAAAACACAACACACCACATAGCCAAAACACAACACAACACAACCACACCACATAGCCAAAACACAACACACCACATAGCCAAAACACAACAGAACACACCACATAGCCAAAACACAACACACCACACCACATAGCCAAAACACAACACAACACACCACATAGCCAGAACACAACACACCACAACCGAGTGCATACATACAGCTCATTGACACCACTGACCTTGTTGTCTTCCCTTCCCTCTGCTTCTCAGCATCTCTTCCTGCCTGGGGTAGTCATTTTGTGCCTCATTCCATGCCAATGGGCCGTTGTGATCTGTGCTGTGGAGTTGCGAGCAGGCAGCGGCTGCTGGGAGAGAAATGGTGTGTGTAAAGAACCGGCCTCTGTCTCTGCTGGTGTGTTTGAGCAGACCGGGAGGGAGAGAGAGGAAGAAGGCCTGCAATCGCCACCACTAAGCAGAGATCTCTGTTTAGTTTTCTAAAACCAATTAAGCCTGGGGTGAGCACACATTATTCCCAGACTGTGTGTGTGTGTGTGTGTGCACATTTGTGCGTGCATGCGTTCGTCTGTGTGTGTGTGTTTAAGCATGTACAGTATGTCAGCTTCGCTGCTTGGACCAGCCAGGTCACCCATGACACAAGTCAGTATTCAACGTCCATCCATGTCTAAGGACATTGGGAGATGACGTGGAAATCGGGCCACTAGGGGCAACAGTGAGCACTGTTACCTTCAAGTATGTTGATATTTTTCTGGAGAGTGTTGGACATGGATGGCGGATGAGCGTAAGTATCTGATTCCACAGGTTGCAAGTCTGAATCCAGCGATAGAAAGTAGTTTTTTAGATTTTGTTTTAAGCCTATCCCAAACCTTAACACTTACCTCAACCATTCAGAGTTAATGTCTAACCTTAAGGTTTTGGAGTTAATGCCTAAACGTAACTTTAAACACTTTGAAACGTGACATTTGAGAAACATGGTTGAACGTCTAATTCTGAGGTGAGACTGTAGGACATAATTGGCGTGGACCCCTAACAAAAAATGAAAAAAAGGGCAGACGAATATGGATTTCAGTGTGTTGGACAACAGAAAGGATTGCATAATTTACCCTGCTTTTTCTCTCCTCTTCTCTCCCTCTCTCCCCCTCTAAACCCTCCCATATCATTCCTCCCTCTTCTCCCTCCCTCTCCCTCACTCTCTATCTTTCTGGCTAATTTAAAATTTGTCAAACGCGGGCGTCTTCTGGATGGCTGGCCTTTGATATTTTGCGAGCTCCATTTGGCACAAACAAGCCGCGGGCCTCTCTTCCTGCTGACTGCTGCAGTAGTGCCGGGCCCTCCATTTATCTTCCCCCGACGACTGAATGCTTACTCATTACAAGGGCCCTCGCCAGGTTAACCCTCACACACACACATACAGATTAGGTTCATAAACGCACTTACACAAGCACACTTACACACACAAATTAGGTTCATAAACACACACACACAAGCACACTTACAAATACACATTAGGTTCACAAACGCACACACACAAGCACACTTACACAAACAAATTAGGTTTACAAACGCACACACACAAGCACACTTAAACACACACATTAGGATCATAAATGCACTTACACAAGCATGCTTACACACACACATTAGGTTCATAAACACACACACACAAGCACACTTACACACACATTAGGTTTACAAACGCACACACACAAGCACACTTACACACACGCATTAGGTTCACCAACACGTGTATGTGCGCACACATATTGTCATTATGTTGATAAACACGTTTACATCAACACAGACACCAACTGTGATTATGTTCATGAACATGCATCAATAAACCAACACACACGCACACACCAAACACACTGCTGTTATATACTAATAGACTGTATAAGAGGTGGTGAATAGGTAGCCAACAAAATGCATTGTTATTTCAACCTTTCTGCTAGCGAATATGCTGTTACGTCACCATCCAACACAATACAACAGTAGATGCATTGTCTACCTGAAAGCAGTCTAGCTATATCATGCATATGACTGAATACATATCAGTGTGTGTGTGTGTGTGTGTGTGTGTGTGTGTGTGTGTGTGTGTGTGTGTGTGTGTGTGTGTGTGTGTGTGTGTGTGTGTGTGTGTGTGTGTGTGTGTGTGTGTGTGTGTGTGTGTGTGTAACCCTTTCAGTTCCTTCCCCTGGGGATACAGTGCCTTCGGAAAGGATTCAGACCCCTTGACTTTTTCCACATTTGGTTACGTTACAGTCTTATTCTAAAATAGATTACATTTGAAAAAATCTACACACAGAAATGTTTGCAAATGTATTAAAAATTAAAAACAGAAATACCTAAGTATTCAGACCCTTTGCTATGAGACTCGCACTGCAGTGCATCCAGTTGCAATTGATTGGACATGATTTTGAAAGGAACACACCTGTCTATATAAGGTCCCAAGGTTGACAGTGCATGTTAGAGCAAAAACCAAGCCATGAGGTCGAAGGAATTGTCCTTTAAGCTCCGAGACAGGATTGTGTCGAGGCATAGATCTGGGTAAGGGTACCAACACATGTCTGCAGCATTGAAGGTCCCCAAGAACACAGTGGTCTCCATCATTCTTAAATGCAAGAAGTTTGGAACCACCAAGACTCATCCTAGAGCTGGCTGCCCGGCCAAGCTGAGCAATCAGGGAGAAGGGCCTTGGTCAGGGAGGTGACTAAGAACCCATATGGTCACGCTGACAGGGCTCCAGAGTTCCTCTGTGGAGATGGGAGAACCTTCCAGAAGGACAACCATCTCTGCAGCACTCCACCATTCAGGTCTTTATAGTAGAGTGGCCAGACGGAAGCCACTCCTCAGTAAAAGACACATGATAGCCCACTTTGAGTTTACCAAAAGGCACCTAAAAGACTCTCAGACCACGAGAAACAAGATTCTCTGGTCTGATGAAACCAAGATTGAACTCTTTGGCCTGAATGCCAAGCGTCATGTCTGGCGGAAACCTGGCACCATCCCTACGGTGAGGCATGGTGGTGGCAGCATCATGCTGCGGAGATGTTTTTCAGCGTCAGGGACTGGGAGACTAGTCAGGATCGAGGGCAAGATGAACAGAGAAAAGTACAGAGAGATCCTTGATAAAAACCTGCTCCAGAGCGCTCAGGACTTCAGGCTGGGGCAAAGGTTCATCTTCCAGCAGGACAATGACCCTAAGCACACAGCCAAGACAATGCAGGAGTGGCTTTGGGACAAGTCTCTGAATGTCTTTGAGTGCCCCAGCCTGGACTTGAACCTGATCAACCATCTCTGGATAGACCTGAAAATAGCTCTGCAGCAATGCTCCTCATCCAACCTGACAAAGCTTGAGAGGATCTGCTGCGAAGAATGGGAGAAACTCCCCAAATATAGGTGTGCCAAGCTTGTAGCATCACACCCAAGAAGACTCAAGGATGTAATCAGAGTCTGAGGGGTCTGAATACTTTCCAAATTCACTGGATGTGTCAATCTGAGCGCCCATAGATCAATCAGAGTCTTATTAACCTTTCTCCAGAAATGTGTTTAATTCACAGCTGAAAATCTGTTGGTTGGCAGCATGCTGAAGATGGGGTTATGTGTTTTAGGCTGGGCTTCAGTGGCTGGGCATTGCTGTTTAAACTGGCAATGGGACTGTTGGTTCAGGGACAGGATCATAGGGCTGGGCTGGGTGCTGAGGCTGGGATCAGATGTGGCAGAGGATAGGGCTTGGTGCCAGGTAGATGTTGTAGGACTGCCAGCTGGTGGGCTGGTCTATCTGTGTTGAGATTGACAGATTGGATTTGACATGGATCAATCTTCCAGCTGATGAGCAAGGGGGTCTGGGAAGAAGAGAGCCAACGCTGCATTATGCGTTGGGACTAATACATACACGTACACACACACACCCACACACACACACACTCCCAGAACTTGCCACTTCTCTCTCTCCAGTCCTCTACACTCACCCCTTTGGGACTTGGTAAAGGACCTGAGATCAACAAGGAGATTTCCTGCCTAATTTTCCCCCCAAACCGAGACGCTCCATCCTCTCCTGCCTCCCGATTCATAATTATGTGGAGTGATCCTGCGTCCCGAGGTCGTTTAAGTAATTACTGAGCCGATTAAACGCTTAAAGGGCATTCAGGATCAGAGACTCTGCCTGCCTCACCCAGGGGAGAGGTTGGTTGGCCAAAACAAGTTTGGAACAAAGGCAGATGAAGAGGGGGCTGTGGCGGCCGGGTATATCTCAATAGTCTAAAGAGGTTTCACTTTCCTCATCTTCTTCCCTGGTATTTAAAATAAGTGGATAGGGGACAGCAAGTTCCCGGTAGGCGCCCCCCATGTTACTTTCACTTAGCCAGTGCTTTTAACTTTCCTATCATACAGAATGACTTAGTGGTGGTTCTGAGAAGGTAGAGGTGAATCATGAGGAATCAAGAGATCAGCATGGTTATGTTAATAGTTATTGACATGTTGGACAATGCCCTTAAAGGCTGGGAGACCATACTCTGGCTAACGTTGGGGAACAATTAAACAACTTTTTGTCTTGCAGTGGTTTTGTGAATTGTGTCTGTGATACTGCATTCACATAGGATTCACGGTATGCTGCCTATAAAAAAATAATAATAATAATCCCAATTCAAACAGCACCCTTTCTACCTTTTTCTTGTCGGCATTCACAATTGCTTTAAGGTCAGTGCTATGAGGAATCCTTGGGATGTCCCTACCTTAAACCCTAACCTTAACCCTTACCTTAACCATTTCAAATGTCAACTTCAATGGGGTAGGGACTTACCAAGGATCCCAGATAGCACAGATAATTGCTTTAGTCGGCAAGAAGCAAGAGACATTCAACTTTGACCCTTTTGTTGCGTCGCTTGTCATGGGAACCTGACATGACAGCAGCAAGTTATTCTAAATTACCCTGATAGAATTCTCTTTTCTTTCTTCACATTCATAACAGTAAGTTAGCAGCACACCATATTGTAAATCATTTGTAAATAATTACTTTTGTAATGTGTTCATTTTCCTGTTGAATAAAAAGTACTGTAACATATTATGTAACATATTAACACACTCCAATTAATATGATATGTTATGTTTCGTATGGTATGTACTGTATTCATTTGTTGAGGTCGAGCATCCATCGAGTATGATATTTTAATAATTTCCAACTCGTATAATGAGTTACGAATTTGATTTGTTGTGGATAAACTTAGCTAGGTGGCTAACATTAGCTAGCCTCAGGATTAGGGTTAGGGGTTAAGGTTAGGCTTAAGGTTAAGATTAGGGTTAGGAGTTAGGTTAAAGGGTTAATGTGAGGGTTAGGGGAAGCTAACATGCTAAGTAGTTGCAAAGCGGCGTGATGAGATTTGCACACTCAACCTTTAGGGTTAGGGTAGACATTAGTGTTATAACGCTTAACCAACCACCCTATTTCGTTTTTGACTTAAGTAACCTTCTGTCTTATGTAACGATACCAAACGTAACATATCATACTAGTTTGAGTATCCCGGATTTTAATTAACTATGTTACAGATGGGTTTTTCGCTATACAGGTAACGTTGCTATTTGGACCAGGCTGTTGCATGCAGACTACTGCTTTGTTTATACTTTTTCATAATGACAAGGATAAGTTTGATGTTGAATAACCACTATAGAATGTTCATGATTTAATGATTAGCAAAGCCAGTAAATAATGGAGAAGTATACCAGTAGCGGCTGGTGCCGTTTAAGATGAGGGAGAAAACATTTTTATTTCATAAGCATGGCCTATTACAGCAGTCCAATCTAACATCAATAGATTTAGGTTACTACATGATACTCAAATGTTCCCTATACCCATCATTAGGTTGCTACAACCTAGCCTATGAAAGAAAGTTTACAATGTAGGTGCACACAGGTCGAGAGAATGATTTGAGTTAGAGACATTGAAACATGGACAGACAGTGACCCATTTAATACCACCTTGCACACTCTAGTTTGCATCTAGCTGATCTAGGGTGTAATCATTAGTCCAACAGTTGCAAATGAGAGTTGCTATTGGACAAATTCAGGTATGTTTATGTCACGTCCTGGCCATAGAGAGCCCTCGGGGTTCTCTATGGTGTTTTAGGTCAGGACATGACTAGGGGGGTTTCTAGTTATTTATTTCTAATTGGGGATCATACTTAGGTAGTCCTTTGTTTGTTTGTGTTTGTGGGATATTGTTTTTGTTAGTGCACTGTGAGTGCTATGTTTGGTCCGATCAGTTGTTCTCTTCATTGTTTTTTGTATATTCCACTGAAGAATAAATATGTGGAATTCCATGCACGCTGCACCTTGGTCCATTTATTACGACGATCGTGACAGTTTATCCCCGTTTAATTCTGTTTGCTTCTGTTTAAGACATGTTTTTCAGCAGAATTGGCGGAATGAATACACCCCTGTTTACACACAAACAGTTCACTTACATAATCACATACAAACAGCTCCTTGGATTCCTTCTTGCATCTACGAGCTTTCCTCCTCTCACCTTTTCCTTCGCTTGTGAACTTCAATGCACAAAAACAGCTTTCTGTGACCAGGCGAAAAAACCTTTCCAAGCCAAACCCTCATATCATTCTACAAATTAATTGTAATTATGTTGAGTCCCCCCGACCATCCACTCAAGAAAAAATCGTCCTGTGGCTGAATCTAGTTGATGATCCCTGCAGTGCAGTGTACAGTCAGTAAGCAGTTTAGCAGTTACACCGGCGGGCCCAGGTGGTAATACATTTGTCAAACCAAAAGCTTACCTTGACTTGGAAGAGTTCCAGTGTTGTTGGATAGTCATAGCCAGCTAGCTAACACAGCATCCCTTTGTTTGAGCCGGATGTTTGAGTAGGCTAAACTAGCAAGCTGTATTTGCTAGCTAAGTAAGTGAAAGTGAAACGAAATCTCAAAATATCTCTCTCTCTCTCTTTCTCGCTCCTCCTTCATTTTTGAAGAAACATATTTGTTCAAAACTATCCAACTATTGTCTTTCTCTCTCTTTGAGCCAACTTCTCACAACATTTAATGCACTGCAGTGCTAGCTAGCTTTAGCGTATGATTTCAGTACTAGATTAATCCACCTTCTGACTGGATGGACAACATGTCAGTTCATTCTCTGATAGGTTGGAGGACATCCTCCGGAATTTGTCATAATTACTGTGTAAGTCTATGGAAGGGGGTGAGAAGCAATGGCCTCCTAGGTTTTGTATTGAAGTCAATGTACCCAGAGGAGGACGGAAGCAAGCTGTCCTCCGACTACACCATGGTGCTACCCTACAGAGTGCTGTTGAGGCTACTGTATAACTTCAACGTGTTTTAATAAATAAATTATTTGGTGACATGAATATATTTAGTATAGTGTTATCTAGAAAGGATAACTTTTTAAATGTTTCACTAATCTTATTTTTATGAATATTACTAAGGAGGATGGTCTCCTTCCTTCTCTGAGGAGCCTCCACTGATTATGATTAATGTGGAGAGGTTGGCGGGGGCTTTTAAACATGTTACCGCAATCATGACTATTCAATCTGTATCGCTAAAGTGTTACAAATTGCACGCTATAAATTATACGCAATTTAGATTGAGCCGACATATGCAGTGTTTACCATGAATGCAGTGTGTGTGTGTATTTGTGTGTGTCTACAGGAGCGTGTGTAGATGTGCTCCGCTGCTTGTCTGTCCATCCAGAATGTCAGGCACACACCTCCAATCAGTCCATCAAAGACAAATATCGATCTACCTCAGCCTCCTTCTGACACACACATTCTCTTTTTCTGTTCTGTCTTTCTGTATTTTGTGGGCTCTCCAGGGAGAGTAGGCTGTCTTTACCGCAGTGAGGCTTTAAATTGAGCAGAAAATAGACATTGACCTATTTGTTAATATTGTCTTAATCGCTGGCCGCCCCATCCACTATGCAGGCTCTCAGCAGAGCACTTAAAGGCTCACCCTGTGCATGCATGCGTGTGTGTCAGAGTGCTACCAGAGTAATGCCAGAGTAAGATGCATGACGTCACTGCACAAGAGAAAATGTGCTCCACACTCAAAGAAACAATGTAGAGGTGTATTTTCTCTTTGTTGCAATTTATTCCTTATAATTTACATTGCTAATGTTTGCTTGTGAAGTTAATATGGTTGAACAGGATGGCAAACAGAGTTTGAAGGGGTGCCTCTCCTTTCTAGGATTTTTATTGGGTATGGCTACTGGCCTATTTACCTTCAGGGATTCTCCCCATGGAGAATGTCTGCATCGGAGATGTCGCTGTCCACCGCCCAGTGGGACTGAACTCCTGAATTCTGTTTTTGTCGCTGTCCGCTTAAGTGGTGCTGATTCCCTCCTGAAACCCTGCTGTTAGCCACTGTTCAAGCAAGCCACAAGTCTGTGATCTAGACTGCCTGTAGAAGCCCCCCCGACACACACACACTCACAGACCCCTATCCCCTCCACCCCAGTAGAGCTCTAGCAGAAAGTGAAGCCTTTTAATTATCTCCTGATTACCTGTTAGATCACCTTAGCTAATGGAGAGCACTCCCCGGGGGACACATCCAATCAAACTCTCATCACATACAATGGGCATCTCTTCACAGCAGAGAGAGACAGAGAGAGAGAGAGAGAGAGAGAGAGAGAGAGAGAGAGAGAGAGAGAGAGAGAGAGAGAGAGAGAGGGGGCAGGGTATTTTAGGCAGCCGCAGAGATTAGTGCAGAAAATAGCCATCTATTTATTCATTCATACTCTAAATTACCAACAACTCACACACACTCCCACCTCTCACTCCAACAGAATCGCAACTACCTTAATCCAGGTGCACGTCTGCAACCATGCACACACACAAATGCACACACGCAGTCCATAACTTTATGATTGATCAAGGTGGCCACAAATCATGTCAAAAGGAGGATGCAATGGTGTAAGAGTACAGAAGAATGTTACTGGGTTCACTTCTAGAGTAATGCTAGAGTACATCCAGCAAGATTCCCAGTTTAACTGCACCAGTACATCTGTGTAAATACTATGTCCCCCCTCCCTCATAGCATGGTAACAGAGTTGAGCACCCCCTGCTGTTCACACACCAGTAGTTAAGCCCCGCCCTCAGCACCATCTACTGACTGACACCCTGTAGAGCAGCCCCTCCTTGCCACCCTCTCCTTGCCACCCTCTCCTTGGCAAGGAGCCTGAGTATTACCCCAGCCCCTCTTCTCCCTCCACCCAGGCCCCTGTAGGGTAAAACAAGGATCAAACAAACCTACAGAGTTGTGATGTTACAATAAACCCTGGCCTGTCTGGAGGAAGGCTTCTCAAACATCACATTGCCTCACCAGGGGAGCCAGGCCTGGCAGGCAGGCTGGTAACAGAGGTACACATAAACCACCATGCTGAGAGGCAGTGGTGTAAAGTACTACTTAAGTAGTTTTTGGGGGTATCTGTACTTTACTATTTATATTTTTGACAACATTTACTTTTACTTCACTACATTCCTAAAAACCATTATGTACATTTTACTGCATACATTTTCCCAGACACCCAAAATTACTCATTACATTTTGAATGCTTAGCAGGACATGAAAATTGTCTAATTCACAAATTCACATTCGCTGGCTATCTGTAAAAAAATAAATAAATTGTGCCGTCTGGTTTGCTTAATATAAGGAATTTGAAATTATTTATACTTTTGCTTTTGATACTTAACTATATTTTAGCAATTACATTTACTTTTCATACTTAAGCATATTTAAAACCAAATACTTTAAAACTTTTACTCAAGTAGTATTTTACTGGCTGACTTTCACTTTTACTTGAGTCATTTTCTATTAAGGTATCTTTACTTTTACTCAAGTATGACAATGAGGTACTTTTCCCACCACTGCTGTGATGAGAGAGGTGTTGCTATGACTCCAGACTGCAGCGTTAAATGGCAGACACACGGGAGAAGAGATAGAGAGGTAGCAAGGAGGGAGA
Source organism: Brachymystax lenok tsinlingensis (assembly GCA_030435695.1). NCBI lineage: Eukaryota > Metazoa > Chordata > Actinopteri > Salmoniformes > Salmonidae > Brachymystax > Brachymystax lenok. The sequence continues at coordinate 25,390,116 of CM059794.1, forward strand.
GGGAGGGGATAGAGAGAGAGAGAGAGAGAGAGAGAGAGAGAGAGAGAGAGAGAGAGAGAGAGAGAGAGAGAGATATAGAGTCCATGGAGTGGTGCCAAGTTCCCAAGGTAGTATACAAGTATCTTTAGAAGCCGGCGTCTTGTTAGCTAATACATTACACCAATCAAGGCAAGCTATCTTAAGCTACAATTAATCTGAGCCCTGGCACACGCTGATAGGACAGCAACATGCTGTTTCTTAATTAAAAGCAAACGGATTAAAAATGATTAATAACGGTATTAAATATTCTCATGGACTACAAGCACGGGGAATCTGGCTTTCTTATGCGGGCTTAAAACGAAGAAGTCATTACGGCTTGGCCAATCTCTCTGAGCCAGAGCTTTACTTTGTTTGGGATCACAAGTTGCTTACTTCATGAATATGCATTTTGCCCTATGAAGTTGAGACCAAAAGGCATCGGTGTGGCGTTTGTTCGTTTGGTCGCTTGTTGACTTTTTTGATTCCGACATTTCACAGCCCTTTGTAGTGGAGGCCTGAGACTTAACCTGTTCCTCACTAGGTGCTGGGTGATGAATTGGAAGCGGTATGTGTTTATGTGTATGTGTTTCTGTGTGTGCACGTGTGTGTGCGTGTGTGTGTGCGTGCATGTGTGTAACATTGATCAGTGATGTTACACTATCAAAATGACAGTAGTGTCAACATTTAAGTTCTAGCCATTGATCCAACATTAGAGAAAGCCTTGCATCAAGTATTACCATACTGCTTCTATATTCAGCAGTTCTATAATCAGGCCCTTCCAGTTCTACTTAATTTAAGCCCTTATATGGCTCAGGTCCAAAGCTTCCTGTGCCAAGTGTTATTTCTAATTGACCATATGAGTCTTTTTTCTGCTAATTTAATAACTTCTATTTTTAAAATGCCAATTATGAACCAGATTACTGTATCTTAACTGTAAGATTAGATTTGGCAGAATCACAAGTAAATCACATTGGTTTAACAGCAACCGCTGCCCTCATTATGAGGAAGAAGAGGGTTATTCTGCACTTGTGGCTCACATTGTTAGTTACATACAATGTCTAGCTAGCATATACCCAATGTGCTGTTCAGACACAGCAGTACTGTATGCAGACTATCTCATAAATACGCATGCATGTGCTCAAACACGCACGCACACACACACACACACACACACACACACACACACACACACACACACACACACACACACACACACACACACACACACACACACACACACACAAACATCCATTGTCTTGACTGTGTGATTGTGGGGAAGAGAGTGCAGAATTAGGAACAAGGTGGTTGTATTGTCATCTCAGTGAGGGAGGGACAGGGACTTATTATTCTGAAGCCAAATGTAAACAGGTACCAGACAGTCAAGAAACAATTCTGTTTAGAAACCAATTACTACACAGTTTTTCAAATGTATTTAATTTCCCTCTGCTGCCAGGCTCTCCCCTCTCTATCTGACTCTTTTTTCTCTCCGGCCCCTCTGTCTCCCAAGACTCCCAGACCACATGGCCAGATTCCTATCAGGCTGCATGCGTTTGTCTCTGAAAAGAGCGGACCCCGGAATAATAAACAAGTTTGAAATCATGAAGAAGATTAACATACATGTAAGAGATTTGTTCGGTTGTTGGTTTGTTTAGTAATTTGGTTTCTTCCTATGATTGGACTCCTCTGAATCGTGGGCCAACATTATGTGATGGACACACATGACTAAACAAGAGGTGAGTAATACCTCTTGAATAGTAAAGATGATTTGTAAAGTAGCCCTATGTCATCACCTATGACATAGGGCTACTTTACAAATCATCTTTGCTATTTGAAAATAAAAATGGAGGTCTGTTACAAAATCGGTTTTCATGATAACTCAGATGGACTTCATGACAGACTTCATAAACCTAAGAGAGGAGTGAGCGACTGTACTTGATGTGTGTTTTGGTGGGGTGCTTGTGTGTGTGAGAGGCAGGCGAGGCGAGCAGTGATACCAATCTGTCTGTGAAGTAGTGAGGCAGACTGATTGAGGGGGCAGTGCCAAACGTGTGGGAGATTAAACACCCAGAGAAGGAGCACTTCATTGATGATGAAACGTGGCAGGTGTAAATACCTGGTGTGTGTGTGTGTGTGTGTGTGTGTGTGTGTGTGTGTGTGTGTGTGTGTGTGTGTGTGTGTGTGTGTGTGTGTGTGTGTGTGTGTGTGTGTGTGTGTGTGTGTGTGTGTGTGTGTGTGTGTGTGTGTGTGCCGTGCGTGCGTGTGCATGCGAGCAAGAGAGAGAGACAGAAAGAGGGAGAAACAGGGATGGAGAAATAGAGAGGGAAAGAGGGATGGAAAGAGAGGTGGACAGGCTGGACCAGAGAGAATAGGCTAGAGGAGATTTCAAAGAGCTCAAGAGGCCCCATTCAAACCGGAGCCTTTCATATTGACCCTGAGGTAATATGTGGACAGGCATACACACACTGCTACCAAGATGAAAGCACAAACAACACACAAACACCTCAGGCAATCACAATGAGCTCTCTAAAACTGTCCCAGAATTCATATCCACACACAAACCCCTTGCCAACAGCATATACGCTTGAACCAGTCCACACACGCACAGAAATACTACCTTTCATCTCACTCTTTCATAATGGTATTAGAGCTGGCAACAGGGGCACGATCATGCTAAACATTGATTACAAGTTATGTATCAATTCAAAAATGAAAACATGGTTCTGTGGTTTTGTGTTGTTTATCCTTCATGACATGTTATCATGTTTCCATACTTAGCAGACAGACGGATGGGCAGATAGACAGCCAAAGACCAACAGACAGGCAGGCAGACAGGCAGACAGAGACCAACAGACAGACAGGCTGGTAACATTGGACTGATTGTAATGTAAGTGACATGATGGGTTCCTTGTTATTGGCAAGTGAGGGCTTGTATAGTGTGATATCACAGTGCTAGTTTATTTATTTATTAAAAAAAAACAATGAAAACTAAAACAGAACATCTACCTGCAGTGAAGCCGCTCAAGATTTACATTACATTCAGTCATCAAGCAGACACTCCCATCCAGAGGAGTGCCCTCCCACCAAGTCAAATTGGGGACCCGAACCAGCAACCTATACGCCACTGGCCCAAGCTCCCAACCACTAGGCCACCAATCATCCAAGATCCCCCCCACAGTTTCCCGAGAGCTGCCACTCAACCATGCGAGAGCTGCCCCCACACACACAGTACCCGACCCCCAAAAAAAAACAACAAAAAATCTGTCCCCCTCCACACCTCCACACCTCACCCCCAAACCGACATTGGATGTAACAGCGTTTCCCCTCAGTGTCATTCAAACATACTTCTTTTTACATGATCTTTTCTTAATTTTTTACTTTTATCTTTGACCATCATTCTTCCCTCCGTCCAGCAACTCAACTCACACTTGTCTCCGGTTCCACATCCCAACCCTCAGCCCCTCCCACCTATCTCTGCTGGCCACCCTCTTCGGATTTCTACATGCCATATATCTTTAAACTATGCTGTGATGTTTAACATACAATTTGAATACAGTACCAGTCAAAAGTTTGGACACACCTACTCATTCCAGGGTTTTTCTTTATTTTTACTGTTTTCTACATAGTAGAATAATAGTGAAGACATCAAAACTATGATATAACACATATGGAATCATGTAGTAACCAAAAACGTGTTAAGCAAATCAAAATATATTTTATATTTTAGATTCTTCAAAGTAGCCAACCTTTGCCTTGATGACAGCTTTGCACACTCTTGGCATTCTCTCAACCAGCTTCATGAGGTAGTCACCTGGAATGCATTTCAATTAACCTGAGAGCCTTGTTAAAATTTAATTTGTGTAATTTCTTTCCTTCTTAATGCGCTTGAGCCAATCACTTGTGTTGTGATAAGGTAGGGGTGGTATACAGAAGATAGCCTTATTTGGTAAAAGACCAAGTCCACATTATGGCAAGAACAGCTCAAATAAGCAAAGAGAAACGACAGTCAATCATTACTTTAAGACATGAAGGTCAGTCAATACGGAATATTTCAAGAACTTTAAAGATTCTTCAAGTTCAGTCGCAAAAACCATCAAGCTCCATGATGAAACTGGCTCTCGTGAGGACCGTCACAGGAATGGAAGACCCAGAGTTACCTCTGCTGCAAAGGATAAGTTCATTAGATTTACCAGCCTCAGAAATAAGCAATTAACTGCACCTCAGATTGCACCTCACAGAGTTCAAGTAACAGACACAGCTCAACATCAAATGTACAGAGGAGACTGCGTGAATCAGGCCTTCGTGGTCAAATTGCTGCAAAGAAACCAATACTAAAGGACACCAATAAGAAGAAGAGACTTGCTTGGGCCAAAAAACGCGAGCAATGGACATTAGACCAGTGGAAATCTGTCCTTTGGTCTGATGAGTCCAAATGTTTGATTGTTGGTTCCAACCGATGTGTCTTTTTGAGATGCAGAGTAGGTGAGTGGATGATCTCTGCATGTGTGGTTCCTACATTGAAACATGGAGGAGGAGGTGTGATGGCGTGGGGGTGCTTTGCTGGTGACACTGTCAGTGATTTATTTAGAATTCCCACTTAACCAGCATGGCTACCACAGCATTTTGCAGCGATACAACATCCAATCTGCTTTGCGCTTAGTGGGACTATCATTTGTTTTTCAACAGGACAATTACCCAACACACCTCCAGGCTGTGTAAGGGCTATTTTACCAAGAAGGACAGTGATGGAGTGCTGCTTCAGATGACCTGTCCTCCACAATCACCCAACCTCAACCCAATTGAGATGGTTTGGGATGGGTTGGAACGCAGAGTGAAGGAAAAGCAGCCAACAAGTGCTCAGCATATGTTTTTAACTCCTTCAAGACTGTTGGAAAATGATTCCAGGTGATGTTGGTTGAGAGAATGCTAAGCGTGTGCAAAGCTGTCATCAAATGGGTGTCTACTTTAAATAATCTAAAATAAAATAAAAATGGATTTGTTTAACACTTTTTTGGTTACTACATGATTCCATATGTGGTATTTCATAGTTTTGATGTCTTCACTATTATTCTACATTGTAGAAAATAGTAAAAATGTGTCCAAACTTTTGACTGGTACTGTATATCTAATTGATTAGAATCCACGGATTGCGAGTTGAAGATAAATACTTTTACTAAGAGTAATAGTATATTTGTAATTGACTGACCAGGTCTCTCCAGATTGCCAAACAATGCTATTTCTATGGTCAGTTTTAGATTAAGGCTGTGCTTTTTCAGCAATTCCTTAACCTGAGACCAGAAACAAGCTACCCAAGGGCAATTCCAGAACAAAAGGACAATTGATTCTGTATCCTCACAACAAAATCTGCAGAACAGTGATGATTGTATTCCCCAAATATTCAGCATTTTGTTGGTGGCAAGAATTCTGTACGATAGTTTTAGCTGAAAAGCACAAAGTCTTGAATCTTGCATAATTTTATATATCAACTTATACACCCTGTGCCATGGAATCGGTACATAAAAAATCTCTTCCCCGCCATCTATATGGCACAGCTGTCAACATCCTGGTCCTCAAATGAAACTGGTATACTTTCCTATTTATGCTATTTTTGTTCCTCCGACAGTTTTGATCCTTTATATTGGACAGACAGACCAGTTCCCTACCTCCTCCCGCTGCCGCCTGCCTCCTCCAGTCTGCTTCCAACTAACACTCTCAAACACATAGATCCCCTGAACGCAGCTCACTCTCCAGATCCCAATCGCCTGAATTCTGATCACATGTTCACACACCTGTATGTCATTTACGCAAACTATTTAGTTCAGTTCTTTGCACCCCATCATTGTGAGGTATTGTGTGTTTTGTTACACATTCTATTTGGAGCGCTGGTTATTTCCGAATTGGGTCCTCTCGTGTATTGTCGTTTTGGGCCATCCTCGCTAACGATGCCTTTTTGCCTATTCCCTGCCTGTACTTTTGCCTATCAGATTTCCTGTCATCAACCTCTTGCCTGATCTCCTAGACTACGTTATTAGCCTTTTCCCTGCCTGTACTGTTACCTTTTTGGAGTCCCTGTGTATGACCTTCTGCCTGTCCCTGGACTCCAGCTACCTGCCTCCTCCTGTGGTCCTTTACTAATAAACACCTGGTACACCCTGCGCTTGAAACCAGCACTCTGTCTCCCATCGTACTCATTACATTTTGGGGTAATGCTGTAATCAATTATTTGTAATCTTGGATAGAGCTGACCTTCCCATACAATTTCGATAGCTCCATGAAAGACATAACTCTACCATTCCAATTTACAATATAATTTAAAAACAAAATACCCTTTTCAATTTTTTTTCTCTATAATACAGATCTTTTATCAACCAGCACATTTGAGTTCCACCATAATATTTGTTGTAATATTTGTATATTTTCTGGGGGTGAAATTAAAATTGTAACCACACTGAGAGTTTAAACTAAATTAAAGTAACAAGAAAATTGTAACACTATGTAATTATTATGAAAAAATGCTCAAGTCAGGGCTTAAATCTTTCAGGCTACAATAGTAAAAGCTGTTCACATAATTCAATCAGTAGAAAGCAATTGATACCTTCTATATCAATGTAAGCCAAACACCTCACTGTCAGCCCAAGAGGTTCATTTAATCTTCCCCATTCTACTGTATGTTGGTGACTTAATAATACAAACTAATACCACAACTATGAAGACTGCTTTGTCAAATGAGCCCATGTAGCCTACAGGGAGACACGCAGCACTCCTCTGCTGTCTAACAGTTAGGAAAAGTCTTCAGAGTCCTGTTAAAATGGCCAGCTAATCCGGCCAGGGCATGGGGTACCTTCAACATGTAGACAATACTCCTGCCGACAATATTTGGGATAGAATGGCATTCCCCTGCTTATCTACAAACCAAAGCCCTCAATGTTCTCGCAGTCTAATGCGCTGTGCCTTCTACCCTGAAGATGATCAAAGTGCTATTTTTCTAAATTTCAAGCTTTTTAACTTCAACAGTCTTAAGAGGGATGAGGCAGATCAAACTAAGGCGATGAGAGAGCGAGAGAGAGAGAAAGAGAGAGAGAGAATGAGAGAGAAAGAGAGAGAGAGCCAACATCTTTGTAGTGTCTTCCCTTTGTTTGCCGTCTCGTAACTCTCCTCGCTGTGCTGGGCCACCAGATAGGTCAGCTCTATTACCAAGCCGCCAGCCCACAAATACTTAAAACAAATTGAATCGCACACCCAATACCCATCACAATTACGCCAGGCACAATAACTAAATTAGCAATTCAACACAATAATTGGAAATGCGGCTTGCCTGGACCCGCAGGCCTCCCTGGAGGGCCCGGCTGATCTGTGGAGGCACGTCAAGCCCGCTAATTCCACAGCTAATTACTGACGCACAGCAGAATGAAGTTGTTTGTCTCCCAAATACCATTTCCAGTCGCAAGGAAGAACAGAGAAGCATGCTGAGATAGACAAAAAATATAAATAAAAAACAAAGAATTGAGACAGAAGTGTGTGGTCATGTTTATTCTGTTTCCTTCTGTTGTTGTTGTTGTTGTTGTTGTGGTCTGGGTTTATGAATTTATTTGCGATTATTTATTTGTTGATGATCATAGTGTGAAATAGGTGTGTCACAACTTGGGAGAGGAGTGAAACAGTTGTTGTCATGTAAAACAGTTTGGATTTGACCTGCAACCTTCTACTTAGGCAGCCATGGAAAACACAACAACAAATATTCTAACTATAGCCAGGGCCTGTTCTCTTTTATAGCTAATACACTTCCAATCAGAGTGAATAAAAATGAGATACAAGGAAACATAATCAAACTTGTGCATTGAATAGTAAGACACAAAATAAATTAAGTGAAACACCCCATAGTTAAACAACATGCACCATACAAAATTAACAATTGATGAAATGATTGCATTTTATGTAAATATGCACATGAAGTAGGCCTATAATATGAGAGAGGGAGGAAGGGAGCTGGTCCAAGAGTATAGATGCATGAATTAGTGGCCAAATTGACCAAGCAGTCACATCAGAAATGTCCCTGCCAATCAGGAGTGCCGTACATTAATAACGAGAGAGAGCATAAACCACCCGGCCATCTTCCAAAGAAATGAGCCCCGGACGGTTTGGCCACATGATTGAGCGAACGTTCATTTGGATCCGCACTCGTCAACGCATAATCCCCCCCATCTCTATTTATCCTCTCAGCATCTCGACGGGAGCGAGTACATGAACAGTAGTCCCCATCTGAGGCGATTTTGAGATGTCGTTCCACTAGTGCATTAGCTTAGCGAGGCTAAGACCAGCCCTTGACATGCCCAATTGAACATATACATGTAGATGTGTTATGGATTTGGCTTTAGGATGGAATGATAGCCTAATCTGATTGCTTTTGGGGGGAGAGTTATGCACTTATATATAAACAAACATTACAAAAGTGACCCCAAAATGTCTGTGTGGACAGGCCGCCAAGATTGGAAATGTAGTCAACGAGACGTATATGCCTAAAGTGAACACACCCACACGCACAGAAAAACACACATCCACACATACATACACATACACACACACATACACACAGGGTGCATGACGGCCAGGGGAGCGTCTTCCCTTCCCCTGCTTGCCCCCTTCAGCCCATCAGACGGCAGATTGAATATTTTAATGGTTTTGAGAGAGAGAGAGAGAGAGAGAGAGAGAGAGAGAGAGAGAGAGAGAGAGAGAGAGAGAGAGAGATATCCAATCAAGGTGCTCCTGTGAGGGGCAGGGGTATAATTTCAGTTTCATATGTTTCCTCCGACTTGACAGTACTTGAAAAACAATGACAGTGACCCAGTTGAAGGATTCCAATTAGTATTAGATACGCAACAGATGAGATTGGAATGCAGTTGCTGGCTCTGTGGAGGGGCCAGGCCTCTCTGATTACCAGCGGAGCACAAGTGTGGGGCTGTGATAAAGAGCAGGGGGAAATAGGGGAGGCAGAAAAGGCATCGCCCGAGCCGCAGCTGTGCATTATCCCGTCCCTCCGACTCTCTCCGTCCGTCCTTCCATCTGTCCTTCTGTATGTCTGTCTGTGTCTATCCACCGTGCCCATCTGCTAGCCCGGGGAATATTTATTTCTAAATACCTCGACTCCTTCTCTGCAGGCTGTGGGTTATTTTAATCAGGGAAAGGGTAGGTAGGAGGGGTGAGGAGGGGACGGGGGTGGTGAAGGGACATATTTTCCAGTGGAAATAGATGGTTAGGACTGGAAATTACGGGAGACGATTGTCTGACATGTATCTGTCTGGTTGTCCTGTCTGCACAGTTTGTGTATTTGTATCTCTGTACAGTAGGCTATGTAGAGGTAACTGACAAAATAAAGTAAACCCCAACATAAAGTGTCTTAATATTGCGTTGGGCAACTATGAGCCAGGACAGCTTCAGTGCAAAATGGCATAGATTCTACAAGTGTCTGGAACTGTATTGCAGGTATGCGCTATCATTCTTCCACAAGAAATTCCATCATTTTGTGTTTTGTTTATGGTGGTGTAAAACGCTGTCTCAAGAGCAGCTCCAAAATCTCCCATAACTGTTCAATTCGGTTGAGACCTGGTGACTGAGACGGCCATGGCATATGGTTTACATCGTTTTCATGCTCATCAAACCATGCAGTGACCTCTTGTGCCCTGTGGAGGCATTGTCATCCTATCCCACTGGGCACACACTGGTTGAATCAACGTTGTTTCCACGTAACTTCAATGAAATTAAGTTGAACCAACATGGAATAGACATTGAATTGACATCTGTGCCCAGTGGGATGAGTACATAGCCATGGTAGCCAAAATAATGGCCTGCCCAGCATTTTTATATATGACCCTAAGCATGAGGGGATGTTAATTGCTTAATTAACTCAGGAACCACACCTGTGTGGAAGCATCTGCTTTCAATATACAGCTCCAAATTATCATTTTCTCTAGTTTTACCATTTATAGGTATGTATTTGGGTAAAATTAACATTTATGTTTTATTCTATAAACTACTGACAACATTTCTCCCAAATTCCAAATAAAAATATTGTGATTTAGAGCATTTATTTTCAGAAAATGACAACTGGTCAAAATAACAAATAAGATGCAGTGTTGTCAGACCAAATAATGCAAAGAAAATAAGTTCATATTCATCACCGATCCTCCACCAAATTTCACACTGGGTGTGAAACAATGTGGCTTTTAGGCCTCTCCAGGTCTTGCACCAACTGTGAAATTTTGTGGATGATCGGTGATGATCTGGAGGTGCTTCAGCAAGGCTGGAATCTCTTTATGTTAGTCAAACATGCATTGAGACTGTGGTAAACTCACGAAGAGCCCTTGAGCTCTTGTGACAAAAGGATAATGTCCTCCAAGCGCTGTCAGGTGCTCTCTTGGAGATGATCGATACCGGAGCGGACAATTGCCATTTAACAGATATACACCATTAACTGTATTACGGTGCCAAATCAAATCGGAGGTTCTTTTTAAAGGCCAGTAAGTAAATTAAAGTGTCTCTCAGAAGCTTGATCTTCTGTGCCCTTTAAATATGAGGGAAATACCACAGGCGGCAGGCATGCAGGGAGCAAGGCTGGCTCTGACGTAGGCAGGCAAGGGTAGACACACACACACGTTATTACTGGCGACACTAAGGACAGTGACAAATAGACAGCGGAGAGCTTCCAATAAGGCTTTATGTACTTTAATTGGAGCATAAAAAAATCCTATGTAAAAAACAGGACCTTCCATAATATAACACACTAGTAGTAGCGCAATAGAGGAACACAGTATCCTAACTATGGGATAGACGGTCAGTATAGTTAAATCACACTGTATATCAGGGAGTGAGAGCAACATAACAATCACCACGACCATAACTTGAGACCATTTTAATTATTTTCTTTTCAATGCTTTTGAATGCTTGTGTGTTGGATTGCTGCTGGTAGTGGATTGCGAATGGCTAGGGTAGGTGATGATGAAAGGGGAAAACAGGATGTTTTAGGAGGTTTATACATATTAATACCACCTGTGCTGTGTGTCCATCAGGACTGGGCTTTCATCTGATAAGCATCCCTTCCCAATCTGCATTCCCTTTCCTGCTTCCTACTATGGCCACTCAGATGCTCAGATGGATTTTTCTGACTCATCCTGCCATGTTTTGCAGCAATGACTTGGGGGAGAGCTTACGGAGTGTTTCCATAGATTCACAAACTCTTACATTATTGACAGACACAGAAAACATATAGTACAGAACATACAAACCCATGCACAGTTTTCACACTTATTATACACATTTCCTAGAAAGCTCAATTGTCAATTTATGTCTAAAACCTTGTGCTTGAGATGTAGGTTTATACAGTGTTCATCTATAGTATTGCCTGGTAATTCATTGAAAAGTACCACTAGATGGCAATGTTAGACATGTGTGTTTCAGCACCGGTATCTTTCACCAGAGAGATAGATGAGTAGCAGAGGAGGCTGCTGAGGGGAGGACGACTCATAATAATGGTTGGAACGAAGTGAATGGAATGGCATCAAGCCATGTGTTTGATGTATTTGATGAAACTTTACTAATTCCAGTCCAGCCATTACCACGAGCCTGTCCTCCAGAATTAAGGTGCCACCAACGTCCTGTGGTGGGAAGGCGAGTAGGTCAGAGTGTGTATGTATGTATGTGTGTGTGTGAAACAGAGAGAGACATGACCACTGGGCTCTCACATACTAAAGGCATGTTTCAAACTCTGCTGCTAATAATAGTGTGTGACTCACCTGTGCATTGTCTGCTCAGAATGTTCAAATCATGGCAGCATGGCTCTGGGGGGTCTATCTGTCGTTCTCCAGCTACCTATCACTCTCTTCCCTCTCTCTCTACCTCTACCTTTCCCTTTGTCTCTCAATACGTTTTTTTATAGCTGACATTATGGATGCCAACTGTGTTAACTCAACCTCACCTTTCATTCCAAACCCAAACGAAATATGAGCATATTTAGCCCAAATTCCTCTGTTGATACCTGTGAGAACGGATGGGAATGAAAGAAGGGATGGAAAAAAGAGGGTCAACAAGTAAAAGTTGCATCTAGAGAATTCCGTTCTCATTAAGCAATTAAGTAATTTATTAAAAGCCAGTCACTGGGGCAGCATGCTCATGCTCAGGGGGAAACTTCCAATGCCTGCCAATATGTATGTAGCCTCCATTTTTCTCTTCCTTGTTGTTTTGGTTGTTTGAGTCTGACAGAGCGATGTGTTGTGCTGATGTTGGGAGTGATCCCTCTCTCTCTCTGCACACTTCAATGGAAAGCTGTCAACGTTATTGGGAAGGATAAATTGGTCTGGAGACGGATACAAAACAACGGCCTGGATCTGTTATCATACATGTCAATATTGTGTTTTACAACCAGAGCTGGCCTCACGTTCGCATGGCTAAATCTACATGTCAATTTTTGTATAAAGGATGCGTGATAGCTGAGCTGTGGTCATGTCTGTGTGTTCTCTCTCTCTCTCTCTCTCTCTCTGAATCACAAGGGTCAGCTCAAGGCCTCTGCACAATCATCAGGCTTCATATACAGTGCATTCAGAAAGTATTCAGACCCCTTGCTCAGTATTTTGTTGAAGCACCTTTGGCAGGGATTACAGCCTTGAGAATTCTTGGGTATGACGCTACAAGCCTGGCACACCTGTATTTGGGGAGTTTCTCTCATTCTTCTCGACAGATCCTCTCAAGCTCTGTCAGGTTGCATGGGGAGCGTCGCTGCACAGCTATTTTCAGGTCTCGCCAGACATGGATAATCGGGTTTAAGTCCGGGCTCTGGCTGGGCCACTCAAGGACATTCAGAGACTTGTCCCGAAGCCACTCCTGCGTTGTCTTGGCTGTGTGCTTAGGGTTGTTGTCCTGTTCGAATATGAACCTTCGTCCCCCAGTCTGAGGTTCTGAGCGCTGTGGAGCAGGTTTTCATCAAGTATCTCTCTGTACTTTGCTCCGTTGATCTTTCCCTCGATCCTGACAAGTCTCCCAGTCCCTGCCACTGAAAAACATCCCCACAGCATGATGCTGCCACCACCATGCCTCACCGTAGGGATGGTGCCAGGTTTCCTCATGACGTGACACTTGGCCTTCAGGCTAAAGAGTTCAATCTTGGTTTCATCAGACCAGAGAATCTTGTTTCTCATGGTCTAAGAGTCTTTAAATGCCTTTTGGCAAACTCCAAGCGGACTGTCATGTGCCTTTTACTGAGGGGTGGCTTCCGTCTGGCCTCTCTACCATGATTGGTGGAGTACTGCAGAGATGGTTGTCCTTCTGGAAGATTCTCCCAACGTGACAGAGGAACTCTGGAGCTCTGACAGAGTGACCATCGGGTTCTTGGTCACCTCCCTGACCAAGGCCCCTCTCCCCTGATTGCTGGCTGGGGATGGCAGCTCTAGGAAGAGTCTTGGTGGTTCCAAATTTCTTCCATTTAAGAATGATGGAGGCCATTGTGTTCTTGGGGACCTTTAATGCTGCAGACATTTTTGGTACCCTTCCCCAGATCTCTGCCTCGACACAATCCTGTCTCTGAGCTCTATGGACAATTCCTTCCACCTCATGGCTTGGTTTTTGCTCTGACATTAACTGTCAACTGTGGGACCTTTTATAGACAGGTGTGTGCCTTTTCTAAATCATGTACAATCAATATAATTTACCGCAGGTGGACTCCAATCAAGTTGTAGAAACATTTCAAGGATGATCAATGGAAACAGGATGCACCTGAGCTCAATTTCGAGTCTCAAAGCAAAGGGTCTGCATACTTATTCAAATAAGGTTTTTTACTTTTAATACATTTCAGAAAATCTGTTTTCACTTTGTCATTATGGGGTATTGTGTGTAGATTGATGAATAAAAATAAATAATTGTATCAATTTTAGAATAAGGCTGTAACGTAACAAGATGTGGAAAAAGTCAAGGGGTCTGAATACTTTCCGAATGTTCTGTACACACTCTCTCTCTCTCTCTCTCTCTCTCTCTCTCTCTCTCTCTCTCTCTCTCTCTCTCTCTCTCTCTGTCTCACGTCTGCAGACACACATATAGACAAACAGACACACACAGACACACACACAAATGCTGCTACTCTTTCCCCCTTTCCTATACACACACATATGTGTGTCCTAGGGCACAGCAATGTGCTCCATGTACATGAAATCCTTGACCATCCAGCGCCTGCTTTCCATAATCACAACCCATTTACCCCATACCCCCGCCATAACACACACACACATGCGCATGCACTCACGCACGCACGCACGCACGCACACACACACACACGCACACACACACACACACACACACACACACACACACACACACACACACACAAGCACACACACACACCACAGCATGTCACCCTGCTCATTACAGTGGAGCAGGGGTGCCCTGAGGATACAGGCAGGCAGGAGAGAGTCAGCCAGCCTGTCAGAGAGCAGAGAGCACACAGACAGACTAGCTAGAAGCCCCGTCCCCAGTCTAATCCCCAATCCCTGTTTGAGATGCAGGGCCAGGGTCAAGGATTACAATACACTCTGACTATCAAATAATGCATGCATTCTTATTCCAATGGAGCGCCAAGCTCCCCTTTCACCAAGAATACCCAACGAGAGAGGAAAGGAGAGAGAGCAAGGCTGCTGCGGTGGGATCAAAGAGTAAAGGGGGATGAGAGAGAGAGAGGAAGAAGAGAAAAGAGTGAAGGTTGAGGAGGATAGCAGTATAAACATGAGGATGAGGAGAGAGAGAGGGATCCTTCCCTCCTTCTCTCTCTCTATCTGTCTGTGGATCTGTGCAGAGCCCAGGACTGGAGTGCTATCTGGACTAGAGAACATGGAGGGGCTCTCTCACACGCCCACCTGGGAGATCCCAGACATGATAGAGGGACAGAGCGTGTGTGTGTGCACCTTTGCTTTGTCATTGTTCCCTCCTGTCCCCTGTCTACCACCAATGGGCATTAACATGCATGGGGCCATTGGGCCGTGTTAGAGCACATCAGGGCCCCAGAGGGAGAGGCCTGAGCTAGGGGAGGTCTGATGGGATGGTGGGGGGCTAGAGGACCTGGAGGGATGAGGACTAGAGACCAGGGGGTCTGATGGGGGGGGGTAAAGAAAAGTGTTTATTCTTATCACAACCCAAAAGGTCAGTGGACGTGGCCCTGCCCTGGATAGGTCACTGGCTGTCTTTGATGTTGTCTCCATAGATCACCATTATTACTGTAGTCTATTGATCCCTATGGAGATGAGGCCTGACACCCTGCTATGGGAGGCTGGGGATGGTGTAAGGCTCCGGGTGCTGAGCCCCCTCTCCTCAGCATGCATATTAAGGGATGTTTGATGCTTACTGAGCTCTGCTCTGAAGGAGACATACAGTATACTGACACATGAAGGAACAATCACATCCCTAATATAGGACAACTCTAATAATTGAATCTATAGTTATAAAGTAAATGTATCTTTCACCTTAATCAGATCAAGACAAAAGTGTTTTCCCTTTAGACAAGAGCAACTCTATCACTGCAGTGTGCTGGAGTTTCTATCGAAGTGAACATTAATGAAAAACAAACGACCCTGGTCCCATAACCCAGAGTACTTTGTGGCAGACTGGCGGTTTTCGAGCGTTTTGTCCTGGAAGCTCTGGTATCAGCTGGATTCCTGTTCCTGCTGGTCACCGTGGCTACGGGCCGAGTGGACGTGGTGTGAGCGTAGGGCAGTGCTCTGTCTCTGTCAGTGTGGCACTGCCATGTGCCCTGCCTGCTCGCCCATAACAATCACTCACTCCATAAGATGACAACCCTGGCCACCTCTACTAATGCCCCGTCTTCAGTTCTCTGGCTGTTCTCACAAAGTCAAAACTCTATAACCCAACTGAACCCCTTTGATGTGACTGAGGTGGATTTTAGGAGGAGGTTCGTTTGATCTTGAAAGTGACTCATTTGTCCTTTGTTACTGACAATGAGAGAGAGAGAGAGAGAGAGAGAGAGAGAGAGAGAGAGAGAGAGAGAGAGAGAATGAGTGCAAGAGGGAATGAGGGAAACAGAGAAGCGCTGTGGGCTTCTAATGATGATTTACTGTAAGCCTGACCTTACTCCGTGACACCATTTCCTGAGTGTGTGTGCGTGCATATGTTTTGTGTGTCCTATGGGCTGGAGCAGGGTCTGGGCCCTGCCCCTTAGCCACGATCGCTAAGCTAGCTACTGTAAACCCAGTTAAAATCTAGCTGCCCTTCAATAAAAAGATAATCAGATCCCTTAACGATGCTGTAAAACTCCACTGCTAACTAAAATATTGCCTTTAACATGATTAGATAGACATTTTAGACTGAACTTATGTGCTGGTTATAGGCTGGTTAGTGTAAGAAGCTTTAGCTTGATGTCCATGCTTCACTAATCTTGTGATCAGGACCAGACAGGTCCCACTCTACTTCAGTATTATTGGATTGTTCTAGCTGTATTTTAGGAATATTTTAGTACAAAGAGAGTAAAGAGAAAGTGAAAATACATTAAATCAATGAAATTACATTTCAATAGTCTGAGATTTTTGCTATGGTTGTATTGTTACGTTCACCTGATTTTATTTTAAAATAACAACTATGGCACTTCATACACACGCACACACAGACACACACACAGACACACACACACACACACACACACACACACACACACACACACACACACACACACACACACACTACACTACACTACACTCTGAATAGAGCTAAAAGAGTAATGAGAGGTGCTTGAAAGACAAAGGTGTACTTGAGTGAACACGTGTAGGTTGGCACAACAGCCTGATTGAAAGAGTGCATAAAGTGCTGCTATGTGATCTCATTGGTGAAAGGCGTTATGAGTGTGTCTGGTCGTGCATGAGAGTGTGAATGCAAGCACTGTACATGGTTAAGGGTGTTCTTATTGTTCTCGTCAAGAGTTCTCCAGGTGTGTGTTTCTGTGTGTGTTTCTGTGTGTTTCTGTGTGTGAGTCTGTGTATGTATGTGTGTGTTTCTTTGTGTGAGTCTGTGTATGTATGTGTGTGTTTCTTTGTGTGAGTCTGTGTATGTATGTGTGTGGTTCTTTGTGTGAGTCTGTGTATGTCTGTGTGTCTTTCTTTGTGTGAGTCTGTGTATGTATGTGTGTGTTTCTTTGTGTGAGTCTGTGAATGTATGTGTGTGTTTCTGTGTGTGAGTCTGTGTATGTATGTGTGTGTTTCTTTGTGTGAGTCTGTGAATGTATGTGTGTGTTTCTGTGTGTGAGTCTGTGTATGTGTGTGTTTCTTTGTGTGTCTGTGTATGTATGTGTGTGTTTCTTTGTGTGAGTCTGTATGTATGTGTGTGTTTCTTTGTGTGAGTCTGTGTAAGTATGTGTGTGTTTCTGTGTGTGAGTCTGTGTATGTCTGTGTGTGTTTCTGTGTGTGAGTCTGTGTATGTATGTGTGTGTTTCTTTGTGTGAGTCTGTGAATGTATGTGTGTTTTTCTGTGTGTGTTTCTGTGTGTGTTTCTGTGTGAGTCTGTATGTATGTGTGTGTGTGTTTCTCTACATGCTGCATGTGGGTGGTACACTCTTAGAAAAAAAAGGGTTCCAAAAGGGTTCTTCTGCACACACACACACACTTGCATACACTTATACACTCATACACTCATACACTTAGATGAAAAGGTGTATGAACCTAAAATGGTTATTTGGCTGTCCAAAGAAAGAGTTCTACATGGAACCAAAAAGGGTTCTTCAAAGGGTTCTACTATAGTGTGTGAGTGTATGCAAGTGTTTGTAGCCTATACAGTATGTTTGTGTGTGTGTGTGTGTGTGTGTGTGTGTGTGTGTGTGTGTGTGTGTGTGTGTGTGTGTGTGTGTGTGTGTGTGTGTGTGTGTGTGTGTGTGTGTGTGTGTGTGTGTGTGTGTGTGTGACGGCCTCAGCTCCAACGCTGGCGCCATGCTCCCACACTTAATTTCCCTGGGAAGTGAATGTGAACCATCCAAGACAAAAGAAGAGCCAGGAAAGCCGTCCTCCTATCTCCAGCACAGTCACTGTTAATGAAAGACAATTAAAGACGGCCCTGACAGCAGCCATGATTTATGAATATATTACCGGCCTCATTTTCTATGCGATAGATCATGTTTGTTGGGGAAAGTTGGGCCGTGGAGGACTGGGTTTTATTCCAGGGAGACACTGAGACTGTCTGAGATAGCAGCAGCCTAGTAGCTGCCAGAGAGGGAAATCAAAGGAGAGAACAACTAATCCATATTAGAGACATTGAAGTAGAAGTCACTATTCACAGAATGATCACAGAGACCAATGGTGTTTACATACAGTGGAAAGCAATGCAGAGTCATTTCAGAGCTAGAGGCAGTACTGGGGTATATGGACATTGTAGTACAGATGATTTGTCCCTTAAGTGAAGGGAGTAATAATTGTGTAATTACACACACTCACTCTGGAGAGGTGCCCATGGGATGGGCAGTAATGAGAGTGGCAAGTGTGTGTACATGTGTGTGTGTACATGCATGTGTGCGTACATGTGTGTGTGTACATTTGTGTGTCTAGGGGGATTACACCAGATCTGGAGGTGCGATGGGAATGTGTGGCAGTATGGCCGATGCATGAGATGAATGGTGATCTGATAAGAGGAGATGGAGGGGGCCGGTGTGGGAGAGGGGGAGACAGGAGGAGAGGGTTGAAGAACGGGTCAATACCAGAGTGTGGCAGCAGGGTGTAGAACACTTGATGAACGTTATTCATCTGTTAGCTGACACGTGTCATCATTCACAGAGAACCCTGGTCAATAGGTGATACGACACTCGCCAGCTCACCATGCAAGTAGGCAGAGCCTACTGAAGAAGCAAAAAGGTGTGTGTGTGTGAGTGAGTGAGTGAGTGAGTGAGTGAGTGAGTGAGTGAGTGAGTGAGTGAGAGAGAGAGAGAGAGAGAGAGAGAGAGAGAGAGAGAGAGAGAGAGAGAGAGAGAGAGAGAGAGAGAGAGAGAGTGTGTTTGTGTTTAAAATAATCTTTATTGGGTCTGGGAATCCACAACACAATAAAAACTCATACAAAACCATATTTACACATCAATTAAAAACACAACTCCAAATCCTCCTCCAATGTAACCAAACACAAGAGCCTCTGAATACCCCATATACTCATAAACAGATCAATGTTGTTAACAAGTTTATAATAGGCAAACTCAACCCTCAGTCTCGCTGCCAACATTCCCTCCAGCATTCCCACCACATCCACAGACCCTGTCCCGAATACTGTTCTTTCGGTCTTCCATATCGCTAATTTAGCTGCCCCCAACACAAAATTAAGCAACATACACACACCCCTTCGACTAAACCTGTACTTTAGTCCAAATATAAACAGTTGAGAAGAGAAAACCTCTCCCAGAGCTGAGAACCAGCTATTGATCAGGTCAATCATCCCGACCAACCTGGGACACTGTAAAAACAGATGTGCCAGAGATTCAGACTCAGCACAGAATGGACACCCTTCCCCAACTGTTGGGTCCAGGTGTACCAGATGCATATTTGTGGCTATAGCTCCATGTATTATCCTCCATTGGAGGTCAGCTGTCCTCTTTTCAATAGGCAGTTTGTATAAAGACCTCCAACAGCCTTTTGGGGATGCACTGGACCAAACACACCCGCCCACCTCGTCGATTTTACCCCTTCCAGGGAAGAGGCATGGGACACTTTCACACATATTCTGTACATGGCCTTCTTTCCCACCTCCTTGAACTACCCCATGTCTGGGGTATCGAAGGAAAGCAGCATCCCCACGTCTTCCTCGAATGCCCCCGTCGCAGCACTAACAATCAGTGCAGGGAACACATAATCCAGACCCTCCTTCCACCGATCAGAATTGGAAGTATCAGTCACATACTGCAGATGAAGTACTGGCAAGGAATCACAGACCTCAGCGACGACCTTCCTCAGTAGGCGAGATGATCGGATCCCCGCTCTTTCTCCCAGCTCCTCCAGCGATCTGCTCCTGCTCCGCATCAGATGACCCAGCTTGGTACACCCCACACCTAACAGGCATGAACGTAGGCTGGCTGAACCCATAGCACGGGACTGGATGGCAGTGTTGTAAAACAGAGGCTCTTCAAAAAGCCACATCCCTGGTGGCGTTCCCGGCCTTACGGGACTTTACAAGAACTCTCCAAGCCACAACTCACCCCCCCCCTCTAGCTTTAAGAGGAAAAGGTGCTTGTCTAAGCCCAAACAGCCCGCTCTCCTCATCAATGTGTAGGCTGTATCCACCCAGCTAGAACCGTCACAGTACAACAGTCTCTGGGCTGCTTGAAGCCGGAAAGCCATGATCCTGGAAGAAATGTCCACCAGGCCTTGCCCATCCTCATGCAGTGGCAGGTACGGGCTGCAGCTTTAATCCAGTGTTGTCCAGACCAGAAGAAATTGACAAGGGTCCTCTGAAGCTCTTGTATCAGACCCCCCGGTGGCTACATTAATCTGTGCCACAGGGTAGAGGCAGCAAGATTGTTAGCTACCAGTACCCTTCCCCTATAAGACAGCTGAGGTAGCACCCATTTCCACCTTGACAGTCTGGCACACACTTTCTCCACTACACCCTCCCAGTTCTTTTTCTGAAAGACATCAGAGCCTAGAAAAAAAAAAATAATCTTCATCCCTTCTCTGCCCCACTGAAGCCCCCCATGTAACTGTGGAGCGGACCCCGTCTGAAGCTGACCTGCCCACAGCGCTTCACTCTTTTCCCAATTTACTCTGGCTGAGGAGGCCCCCTCATACACCTTTAAAGCGTTTGAGAGAACCTTAACATCCTCATCCCCTGTAATAAAGACTGTCACGTCATCTGCATACGCAGACAGTGCTATCGTGGGACCCTTCATTACACCTGGCACAGAGGAACCAGTAAGCCTCACTCTTAAAAAACAAAGCATTGGCTCAGTTGCCAGACTATATAACTGCCCTGAAATTGGGCATCCCTGCCCCCCCACCTTCACCATACATGAGGCCCCAGCATACAGTAAACTCATCCAAGACAAAAAAAAACATCCCCAAACCCAAAGGCTTTCATTGTTTTGAACAAGTACTGGTGGTCCACACGATCAAAAGCCTTCTCCTGATCCAAAGAAAGTAAACCCACATTTACATCAGACAGTTTACAAATGTCTAAAACATCTCTTACTAGAAACAAATTGTCAACAATAGAGCGATCAGGTACACAGTAAGACTGGTCATGTGGACCAACAATCCCAGATACTCTTTCAACCTGTTTGAGAGACATTTAGATACAATTTTATATTCTGCGCACAGCAAAGCAACAGGTCTCCAATTTTTTATGAGAGCCAAATCCCCCTTTTTCGGCAACAATGAAAGCACCGCACGTTGACAGGATACAGGAAGAGAACCCTCATGAAAGGATTCACACACCACTTCATAAAAATCCTCCCCAATAGACCGCCAAAAGTGCTTGTAGAACTCAGATGGTAAACCATCGATGCCAGGGGCTCCGCCTGTTGAGAGCTGCATAACTGCTGTGGACAGCTCCTGCAAAGTAATGTCAGACTCTAAAGCAACTCTCTGCTCAGGACCCAACTGAGGAAGACCGTGTAACAACTGTTCTGTACACAGAGGATCACAATCCTCCGCCTTATAGAGGGCAGAGTAGAAATCCACAGCATGTTGGCGCATTTCGCTGTCATCCGTGGTCACCTTCCCATCAGGGAGACGAAGGCAGACCATTTGTTTACGTTGCAATGTCGACTGTCCTAGGTTAAAGAAAAAAGCGCTGGGAGCATCCATATCATTGAGGGTAGCAAAACGAGACCTAATCAAGGCACCCTTCACTCTTTCGTGTAGAAATGACTTCAGTTCATGTCTCTTGTCCTTTTGTTCATGACTAGTCCCGGGTCATTCTGAGTGAGCAACTTCAATTCAATAGATTTGATATCCTGTTCAAGGGCCCTGATAGTCTCTTTAACTTCAATACGTGACAGAGCAGTATACTGTTGACAAAACACTCGTATTTGGGCCTTCCCAACCTCCCACCATTGTCTCAATGAATCAAAATTCCCTTTTGTAACCCTCCATTTTTCCCAAAACAACAAAAACCTTTCACAAAACATGACATCATGTAACAATTTAACATTGAAATACCAGTAAGGTGATGACCTTCGTGGACAGGACAAGTGAATATCAACAGTAACAATATGGTGATCAGAGAACCCCACAGGAGTAATGTCACACCTTCCAACCCTACTACAATATTTCTCAGATACATATAACCTGTCTAGACTTGCTGCACTGACATGACCTTCATTAACTTTGAGCCAGGTGTACTGCCTAACTTTAGCATTCCTTACTCTCCACACATCAGAAAGCTCAAACTCAGTTAATAGACCAGACAGACAAGTTGCTGACCGCAGGTGAGGTTCTTCAGCAGTGCGGTCAACAGTAAAATCCACTGTACAGTTCCAGTCCCCCCCTAAAACCATACACCCCTCTTGGTCACACTGTCTTAAGGTTTCCTTTATTTTATCAAATATAGCAATACGCTCTGTGCCCTCATTAGGAGCATATACATTAAAAAAAAAAAAAAAAAAAAACATAACATCCACCTTGACCAATAAAACCCGACCCTTGACAATCTCTCTTGTAGATACCACAGTCACACCTAAGCCTGAGGAAAACAAGATTGCCACCCCAGCACTGAAATTAGTACCATGACTGAGTATATGCTGCCCCTCCCACCACATGCCCCAGTCAACCTCATTAGCCTCATCACTAAGTGTCTCCTGTAGAAACACTACATTTGTAACGCCCAGGCCTGAGATGACAGGCTGGAGCGTGTTAGTTTCGTTTTGGTGTAGGGTTTGTGTGTTCTAGGGTGTCTATTTCTATGTTGGGATAATGGTTCCCAATTAGAGGCAGCTGAGTCTCGTTGTCTCTAATTGGGAATCATATATATGTTTGGGAGTTGCACTTTAGTTTCGTGGGTTATTGTTTATGTCATGCTTATCGTGTTTATGTTATGATTATCGTGCTACGTCAGGTTCTTGTTTTTCGTGTATAGTTTAGGTTCTGCCATTTATGGTTAGTTAGGTTTCGTCAGTCGTGGTTAGTTAGGTTTCGCCAGTCGTGGTTAGGTTAGTTTTCGCCAGTCGTGGTTAGGTTTAGATCTTTGTGTTGAGTTTAGTATTTAGCGTTAGGGCTTACGTCTTGTTCTTCGTTTATTGTTTTGTTCTGTCCCGTCCGTCAATAAATATGTATTCTGGCTACATCGCTGCGTCTTGGTCTGTCCCGAAGGAAGAGAAGCATGACAACATTAAACCTTTTCTGTTTTATTACTTCTAATACCCAAGCCCTCTTATTCCTGTCCCTTCCCCCATTAATATTGAGAGAACCTACCCTTAGTACCTTCATATAGAAAAGAGAAAGGAAAAGCAGAAGAAACCACAGAAAACCAAAGAGAAAGAAAACACCCTATGAGGCATGATCATCATCATTATTTAAATTGTTTTCTTGACCAATCCACGTTTCCCAGTGCCTTTTGCTGCTGTGACAGCAGTAACAAATTTCCTCAAGCGAAAATGCTTCTTCTCACTCAACTGGTCTAACCCCACAGTCTTCTGTAACATCACAACTGACCTAACAAACTTATCAACGTCAAAAATAATTCCCAAAAGTCTGATCCAGGAACCCATTTATCTTCTCTAGATTATAAATTGAGTCCTCACCAGCTTCTTTCGTATCAACAGAGATATCCTTCTCCTGATCCTCCTCAGCTGAGGCCACAGACCCCTGACTCCCCTCTAACACATCCCCCTCAACACTCCCCACTTGCACCCCATCACTCGTACCAGGCATCTCCTCCACTACCTGGGAGCCTGGCTCCACATGAGCCCCCTCCTGTACCCCATTGCTCGTAGTGGGCATCTCCTCCACTACCTGGGAGCCTAGCTCCACATGAACCCCCTCCTGTACCCCATTAATCATAGTGGGCATCTCCTCCACTACCTGGGAGCCTAGCTCCACATGAACCCCCTCCTGTACCCCATTACTCATAGTGGGCATGTCCTCCACTACCTGGGAGCCTAGCTCCACATGAACCCCCTCCTGTACCCCATTACTCATAGTGGGCATGTCCTCCACTACCTGGGAGCCTAGCTCCACATGAACCCCCTCCTGTACCCCAGCACTCGTACTGGCCAACTCCTCACTGGTCTGAGGAAATGTCTCTTCAGATCCGTCCTTAGTTTCTACAGCTATATTTTTCTGATGCATAACATTTCCCTCTGGTACAAGCTGGAAAACCGTGCCCTCAACACGGACAACTTGCTCCTCAGCAACAGGTGCTTGTGGCTGCTCTACCGCTGTCGGCCCACCTCTCCCTACATCAGTGGGCCCGGGCGTTACGAGGCCCACCTGCGCCCCTCCCTCCGCCTTCTCCCTTTTCGGGCAAGCATGTCGCTTATGGCCAACATCCCCACACTCAAAACGCCGTTGACTACCCGTACTAGCATAAGCCATATACAGTCTGTTGTCATACTTTACTTTAAACGATAACTCCAAAGTCTGCTCCGGAGAATCCAAAAACATAAACACCTGTCGCCGAAACAACATAACCTGTTTCAACGCCGGGTGTTTGCAACCCAACGGGACAATCTTAATTGAGCTTGCAAACTTCCCAAACCGCAATAACTCGCGCTCCAATAGCTCATTGGGAATAAACGGCGGTACATTTGAAATCGTTACCCTTGTTGACGGAGAAAAAAGCGGCGTGACTTGAATAAACATTCCTTTAAGAAGTACGCCATGCTCAACCATACGGTCAACAAGATGCTCTTCTTTAAGAAAAACCACCACCGCTTTATTCATCCGTGACACATAAGCAACATTCTCATAGCCTACCTTCTCTCCTACGGCGACCAGAAACTCCTCCACCGTGACAGTAGCTTCAGTAACACACCTAAAGCCGTGCCGAAGTGACAGGGACGGCGTCCCCAGTCGGGTAGCCATCCCCGCCAAAGTCAGGGTAGTTTCGACACGAAAAAAACAATATACTTAATTCTACCACAACAAGTAAATAAAAATAATAACCTTAATCATGCATAGAAGAAAAGGAAAACCGAAAGAAAACCCAGGATATCTAACTCTTAACAACACTTGCACGCACACACTCACTCACACAATTCCCAGCATGCACCAACACTCCCAGCATGCAGAGAGAGAGAGAGAGAGAGAGAGAGAGAGAGAGAGAGAGATAAAGCCCCACCACTGCTAACTGTAACTTTGTATCAAGGAAAAGTAGATGCCCAGAGTTGTATGAAAGAGAAAAAAAATCAAATGTTATTCCTGACGGAAGGCAATAGACAGTTGCTTCATGGCTAACTGGTCTCAGTCGGGCTATGTCACTGCCCACAAAGAAAATAGCACTTCATTGCAATATTTGAGGGACACATTGTCTACCTCGCATTTTATTGGTATGACTGAATGCTCCAGATGCTTCTCTTATGCACAGAGACGCAGTAAAAGCCAAATTAATAGCAATTACAATTCACTAACATTTGGTATGCTGCAAACAGATGGAGACAGAAGCTGTTCAGACAGAGCGCAACAAAGAAAGCTACTGTAGCGTTGGACAAAGTGCACAGTACATCATAGAGAGAAAGTCTTTGTAGAGAGAAAGTCCTTGTAGAGTTAAAGAGCCAATGCATTTCCACTGCCGGAATGTACTGTGGGGTTGAAAATCTCGTGGAACAGATTAAAATGAAAAGACATTTACAGAGTAAATGTAGACTCAGAGCTTAAAAATCATTCACACACAGTACACACAGCAGACACTAACAACCCAGCTAAACATGTCTGTTCCTACACCATGCACACAGCAGCTACAATACAATGACATGCTAACACTGTAACCATGGCTAAAGGAAGATAGGCCTAACTCCTTAGCTTCCTCTCCCAGCGCTCCCCCATCCCTCTTCTGTTTCTCCCCCACCTCCCCCCTGTCTTTCCCCATCTCTCCCCTCTCTCTCCTGTCTCTCCCCCAACTCTCTCTCATCTCTCCCCCTCGCCTTTCCCACCTCCCCCGTCTCTCCATGTCTCTCTCCCATCTCTCCCCTCTCTCTCCTGTGTCTCCCCCAACTCTCTCATCTCTCCCCTCTCTCTCCTGTGTCTCCCCCAACTCGCTCATCTCTCCCCCTCGCCTTTCCCACCTCCCCCGTCTCTCCCTGTCTCTCTCCCATCTCTCCCCCATCGCTCCACGCGCTGCATTTAAAGAATCAATTAAGGGAGAACACGGTGTCTGACCTTTATGGAAGTGGAAATTAAAAGAGCACCTCTCGCTCCTGGGAACAGAATCAGAAGGTTCTTTCTGGCTGCTTGTGTCTTTTAAATACACTTACTGTACACACACTCTTTACCCAATGAACAGCCCATATGGGTGACATTTAAGAGCCAATCATATGAGTGCAGTGAGTACTGCGTCAGCCACTGTACTGTATCGGATTGATAACCACTTGATGTAATAGAATCAAGTGACTGTGTTCATACATTCATATGTGACAGGACATATTTAATGTCCACAGACTGCTATCCATGTACTACAGTACTGCAACATAGACCTTACAGAACACATATACTGTAACTATCAGCTTTGGCCTAGGGGCACATAAGTCATTTTTATGTGCAAATCTGCCATAGATGTATGTATATATGTGGTTATATATACTGTATGAGCTTGTGTGGAGTGATTCACAGAGTTAGTTTGTTCCACAGTTAGCAGTTACAACCCCCACCCCCCACACACACACACACACACACACACACACCCCACACACGTAAACACATGCAAACACACTGTGTTGTGTGTCAACAGACCAATGGGGGTCCATGAGGCTCCTGTCTATGCCTATGGCCCCCCATAGACTGGAGTCACACAGTGGCAGATGGCCTGGCCCCCGGGCCCCCAGCGCTCAGCAGTGCAGTGTGTGGGACGAGAGCCACCTGACAGTAAGAAGCTAGGGAACACAACCATGGCCACCTGCATGGGTGAAAGGAGCTTATCTGCCTTGACAGACATAGTTAGAGGTGAAGACACACACACTAATGTGTTGCTACATCAAGTCTCTGTCTTGACAAACACAGGGAAACAGGGATGAGGCAACACACACAGAGAGTGCCACCTGTGCCAGCGCATGAGACACCGAAGGGCAAAGGCATGCGTCTCAGGGAGAGACTGAGGAGCCTGCCAGGAGTGAGCAGGTAGGCATGAAGGCAGTGCATTCTTCCCCCACCTACCCGCCATATCAGGTGGCATCGGTAACACAGATTAACACACACACACACATACATACATTGCCATAGACAACAGATTTCAAGCTCATCATTTCCATTCTATCATTGTGGATGTGTGAAGTGTGTATGGATGCACAGGAGTGATCCAGGCCAGGATTAGCTTCACTATCTGGAATGGAATTCAGGTGAGGGGAGGGTGGAGGGGAGAGGGTGGAGGGCCCAGGGCGGTGACTAGGGCTTTTTTAGGGATCAGTGGGGCGCTATTGACCCACCAACGACAACATCTGGAAAAATTCAGAGCCCCAAATTCAAATTACAAATATAGTATTATAAAACATTAATGAAAATACAAGTGTTGCACACTGTTCAAAAGTTTAGAATCTTGGCAATATCACATCACTGTCAGATTTCAAAAAGGCTTTACGGCAAAAGCATAACATTTGATTGTCTGAGGACAGTGCCCTGTGTACTTCCTCCATTAGCATAAAAACATAACCAGCACGGGTGTCACAAAACTCATAAAAAGAGATAGAATAAATCACTTACCTTTGAAGATCTTCTTCTGGTGGCAATCCGAAGTGTCCAAGCAAGACAATCAATGTTTCTTTTGTTCGAAAAAGTCCCTCTTTATGTCCTAAAAGCTCCGTTTGGTTGGCGCGTTCTGTTCAGAAAATCCACCGTCCACTCATCCATTATACAAGACATACAGAGCGTTAAAAATATACCTATAAACTTTGTCCAAACAAATCAAACAACGTTTCTAATCGATCCTTAGGTACACTATTATGTATATTAACGATAATATTTCACACGGATAATATCTTGGGCAATAGAAAATGAAAAAACAGAGGTGCGCGCTCACGGACAAAAGGTACTTTCTCACTCCACTTGGATAAACTTCTTCTACTCCGTTATTCTTAAAGATAAACGCATGAAACCTTGTCTAAAGATTGTTGACATCGAGTGGAAGCCATAGGTACTGCAACCTGGGAGCTGGATTTAATCATTTCCTATAGCAAGTCAATGGAAAAGGAGGCAGCTCACAGAATCACATTTTCTCGGATGGATTTTCCTCTGGTTTTCGCCTGCCATGTCAGTTCTGTTATACTCACAGATATTATTTTAACAGTGTTAGAAACTTCAGACTGAGTTATATCCAATACTACTAATTATGTGCATATCCTAGTTTCTGGGCCTGAGTACCAGACATTTTACTTTGGGCACGCCAGACTCTCCAAAACTACGAACACTGCTGCCGCTCCCTAACAGGTTTTAAGGGGAATGCATATGGGCAGGGTAAAGGGTTGAACATAACAGTTCACTGATCCAGTGTATATTAAGAGTTAATAGAGAGAAGCCAGGTGTTGGTGTAATTCTTTCAGGGTATGATAATACACGTGAGAAAGCAGAGATTGGAGATTTCCTAATTTCAACTTGAGCAAATACAAACACTGCATTATATATTACATTAAGAGGATCTAGGCAATTCCACAGTAAATGAAATGCGCTGAGACTTAGATTTCTCACTTAAAATGTACGCCAAAAAAAACCCATTGATTTCGAAGTTTAACAGACCATACAACTCTATGCGTAAGGACTACTTTAATAATTTACACTGAAGATTTTGCTAAAATCTCCTTCCGTTTTTTGTGTGTCCATGTTGTCCAAAAACTCTACAGTATCAGTACAGTGCAGTAGAGTACAGTACAATATACTCTACTCTACTTGTCTTTACTGCACTGTACTCTATTGTACTGTACTCTATTGTACTCTACTCCACCCTACTCTACTGTGCTCTACTCACTGTACTGTACTTTACTGTACTTTACTGTGCTATCCAAACTTGTGAAACTTCTAAGATAGGTTCCGATTTGGTTCAGTCCGGTCCGTCTGTGAACGTTAACATCGAAGCCATGATGAACTGACCAAATTTCAACTACTTTTCAACGTCCATGGACGTCCGGTGTCTGTCGGTGCTCAGTGGGTGAGGATGCTGGTTACAGTAAATGGACAGAGGGGGCTCATGGGTACATGTCAGTAAAAGCTGGGAGAGGTGACATTAACTGGAGAGTGAGAGAGAGAGGCAGAGAGAGGGAGAGAGAGAGGCAGAGAGAGAAAGAGGGAGAGAGAGAAAGAAGGAAGGAAGGGTTGTCCAGACTCAGACTGTTTTAACACTCTTGGTTTGAAAGACAATGAAAACAACCATGAGCTGAAGATAACAGTATGCCAGAGGAAGGGAGGACAGTAGCAGGTGATCTAATTGTGGTTTTTGACTATTATAATTTCCCATTATAGCCAATTAGTCAAAAAACACAGTTGGTTCACCTGCTAATGTCCATCCTTCCACTGGCATACTGTTATCTTCAGCTCATAGCTGTTTTCTTTGTCTTTCAAACCAGGAGTGTTAAAACAGTCTGAGTCTGGACAACCCTTCCTTCTCTCTTTCCCTCTCTCTGCTTCTCTCTCTCCCTCTCCAGTTAATGTCACCTCTCCCAGCTTTTACTGACATGTACCCATGAGCCCCCCCTCTTTTCCATTTATTTGCAGTAATTCTGTTACCAATTTTGGGGGTAAATCCATTACCAATTTTGTAACGGAATCACAAGTTTTAACTGATATCAGTAAAATCACTGTAACTAATTGGTAGGTCTACCATTACTTGTTACTTCTGTGAACTTTTATTATCCTCCCTCCTCATGAGGGAGAGAAATTAGAAAATATCTTAAAGATATGGGGGTTTTGGTAACAGAATTACAAGGTACAAGGCAATATTTCTTAAACTTACAGAAGGTAAACATTTCTACAAAACTAAATCTAAGTGTTGATATTAGTTGGCAGGGGGTCTTTCCTTCAACATTATTGTGTTTTGATGTACTGTATTTCTAGTACCTTTTTAAGACTTTTTCTGGTAGATGTTTTATAAGACCCCTTTTCCATCTGTGTATACAGAAATCTAAGCCTTTACTTATGCCTAATTTTTTGGTTGGAAAATGGTTGTATCTATGCCTTCATTTCCCAAATATATAGACTCTTAGCAACACATGTTGTTGCTCATTTGTCCATGCATGGCTATTTTCTGGTCAAAATGAGGCTACATGAAAGGTACTGTTAACATAACTCTGGGTTAGTCTGGGTTTTCAGTGAATTTATGTAAATCACAAAGCTCATCTGCATTTTCTGTGGTACAATTCTCATCAACAAATTAAGATTCTATGTCTCCTTTTCAGATTTAGTAGCTTAGACATGCACACAAACAACCACACACACACATCTTCCACGTGTTGAGTTGGTGAAAACCTCCTCATATCAGCTTTGTGGTGGTGATGGTATGAGTTGGGCTAATGATTGGTGATCCAGTGTTCTGGGATCCCATCAGTCTCCAGGCCTAGCCTTAAACTCTCTCACTGCAAATCTCTCACTGCAACTCTCACAGGCATGTTACTGTAACACTGCAGCACACTGGAATCCCACAGGAGAGAAGAGGGAAGCTATTCAACCACCCCTCTCTCTCTCGCTCTCTCTCTCTCCCCACCTCACCCCCTCCCTCTCTCTGTCTCTCTCTTCATGTCCCTACTCTCTGCCCCCTCTCACTCTCCCCCCACCTCACCCCCACCCTCTCTCTCTCTCTCTCTCTCTCTCTCTCTCTCTCTCCATGTTCCTACTCTCTGCCTCCCTTCCCCCTATCTCTCTCTCTCTCCCTCCACCTCACCCCCTCCCTGCCTCTCTCTCTCCATGTCCCAACTCTCAGCCCCCTCCCTATCTCTCCCCCACCTCTCTCTCTCTCTCTCTCTCTCTCTGCTCGCTCTCTCTCTCTCTCTCTCTCTCTCTCTCTCTCTCTCTCTCTCTCTCTCTCTCTCTCTCTCTCTCTCTCTCTCTCTCTCTCTCTCTCTCTCTCTCTCTCTCTCCATGTCCCAACTCTCAGCCCCCCCTCCCCCTATTTCTCTCTCACCCCCACCTCACCTCACCCCTCCCTCTCCCTCTCTCTCTCTTTATGTCCCTACTCTCTGGTAATTTCCTCCGGTCTGTGGTGTAATGCAGCCGACGGAGAACAACAAGTTTATTATCACCAGAACACTGCAAGCAATTCCTCTGCCATGTTTATCTGACCCCCGCTCCACCTCCTTCCACCCAAAATGGCGCTGGCAGCCAATCTATCAGTTTATCACTGCTACTTCATCACCGTCACTCCTGGCAGCTAAATTCAAGCTTCCAAATTCTGCTTCTACACACACATCTGCAGTGTTGTAAAGAGTGGGTGAGCTGTGTATATCAGGTAAACAGGGGCTGCCTGGGGACAAGCTCTATAAAGCTGCTGCTTCTCATGGAGAGCCCTGGCTCAGTGTGCACTTCTGGGACCATGGGGCGACAAGTGTGTGTGTGCGTGCGTGTGCGTGTGTGCGTGCATGTGTACAGCGGTTGTAAACATTTCCCAATGTTTAGAGATCTTGTACAAAAGCTGAAGAACGTATGCACATCCAGGTACTTTCCGCAGGTGCTGGAGTTGTGGGTGAACTCATGGAAAACAGAGAGGAACACGCTGCACACTGCTGCTCATGCACCCAGATTATATTTATTTATAACATTTAGACTAATTTAGAGATGTGACGCTTTACGCCTCCAAGTGATGACAGCCCCTCTGATGGGCCAATCTCCCACGTGACAGGCTAACTACATGTCTCAAACACATGGTACCAACAATTACTACCACACAACAAGGGAGTTGTCTTTACAGACTGTTATATCAAACAGAGAGGAGAGGGGAGGAGAGGAGAAAAGAGGAGAAGGGAAGACATAGGAAGGGGGAGGAAAGAGAAAGCAGAGAAGTGACAGAAAACCAGTGAGTGAGAAGAGAAACGAGACAAAGAGAAAAACAGAGGCAGAAGAAGAGGTAAGAAAGTAAAGGAGAAGTGAGAAGCAGGGAGGGAGAGAGACAGCATACAAGGCAAGGAAAGGGGGAGCTAAGAAAGGAACAGAAAATAATAGGGAGTGGGAGCGGGAGTCATAGAAGGGAAAGAGGGAAGAGTGGGTAAGCAAGTGAGAGAGCAGGTGAGTGGGGAAAGAGAGATTCCTGGCGGGCCTGCAGATATCTGGCGGTGATGTACGAGGCAGGCAGGCAGCAGCGTACAGTGTAGGGAGAAGTAGAGGGAAAGAGAGGGCCGGTGTGGCGGCTGCCAGACAGCGGCTAAGTGATTAGGGACGCGCAGCGTAACCCTGCGCCATATTTAGCCGCGGCGGGGCACCGGGACCCCATCGCTCTCCTGGAGTGCCAAAACCAGATGTTGGGAACTGTTGTGGTACGCGTGGCGGAACAGGGTGGCAGCGGGGTGGCACAGCAAGCCTGGGTTCCTGCAAGGATAACAGTTAATCTCCCCCTGTCTCCCTCCCCCACTAAATACACAGAGATAGAGAGAGAGAAGCACAGAGTACATTCTCTCTCTCTTCACCCTCTCCTCTCCCTGCAGATACTAAGCTAACAAGTGCCCCCCTTCCCATTAGTCATCCCCTTTTCCTCTCCTCTCTCTATCTCTCACTCTCTTTCTCTCTCTCATTCTCCCTCTCCAGGATGCTCCACCGAGGGCTGACCAAGAAAAAGTTTTGACTGGCAGGACCATTTGTTTTAATCAGGTATTTGCAGATGCTTCCCTGACCTCCATTAGTTGAAATTTTAATTTAAATTAACCCCCACTACTACCCCAATTAACCCTCCTCCCCCCTTGCGAGTGCACGCCGCACTACCAGCATCTGTTCAAGGGGACCGGGGTCGGGCGAGCCGAGCGAGGAGAGTCAGGCGCAGCGTGACCACAGACGGCGACACCATCGGTTCGTTGTCATCGGAGAAAGAGAGAGGCGGGTATCACGTTGAGTGCACAATGACTGTTCCGGTCTCTCCATGGGGCCCCGAGGGTCCTTGTCCCTGAGCACTGCTACACATGGCCCAGTCTGGGCCAGCAGGAGAGAGAGAGGGAAAGAGGGAGGGAAGGTGGGAGGGAGATGGTGAGATGGTGATAATTATACTGTGGTTTATATCTATAGCTATCCTTCTTCAGATAAGACTGTATTGGAGCATGCATGGGTTTTCTAGCCTGGAGGGACTATGGTGGGAGAGGCTGTTATTCAACTGTCCTCCTATGCTGGTAGAGATGTACTGTAGGTCAAGGGTAGACATGAGAGTAGACCTGGTGTGCACCGCACAGATGGTTAGGTGGATTTGTTTAGCCCCCCTCCCTGCATCCTTAGGGATACACACCAAACGGGTGCTTTGGAGTGGGGTGCCGTCCCCCTCAGCCCCCCATCATTCCAGCATCTCCATCTCCGCCTTGCACACTTGATACACCAGTGGGGGTGTACCACGCTAGATCACAACATCGTTGCTTCAGCGCTAACTTTGAGACGACGCTGGACCCTTTCACTACCCTCCCCTTCTCTTGTGTCCCCTCATATAGGACCCCCCACCCTTCAGGACTGTCGAACCTAACCTAACCTAACCTAACCTAACCTAACCTAACCTAACCTAACCCCACCTAATCTAACCTAACCCCACCTAACCTAACCTAACCCCACCTAACCTAACCTAACCTAACCCTCCCAAACCCAGCACAGTCTGTCTGGGGACCAAAGCCTCAGAGTGGAGGGTATGGAGAGGGTGTGGGGAGACGGGGTGAGAGGTCGGGGGACAGACCCTAGGTGGGCTATGCCCTTGAGCAAGGTGCTTCAACTGCACTGCATCCCCTCAGCTCCAAGTCCTCACTATGGACAATGTAGTCAGGAGAGGCCAGTATGTTTCTGACTAAATGGTAAATTACAGCATTAACCACCACTTTAACAAATGGTCCAGGAGGAGATTGCGATTTCAAATTAAATCATTAAACAAGTAAATAAATGGTATATCGTGACTGAGCAAAGGAGTGGTGAATATTCCATGTCAGTAGGAAATAGATTATGTAAACTCTGCAACCCCAGATCCAAGTCTGATAAACCTCGCCTGTCTGTCGAAGCTGGTACATGATAACTGCTCAGTGGGGGACGTAAAGGCTGTGTCTGTGTGGCCAAAATACAGCCTCCTTGCACCTACAAAAAAGGAAAAAAACATTTTAATACATTAACCTACCTGCAAATGCTTCCCAGTTTCGGAATCCCAATCATGGGCTTCCATCACGCTGGCCACATCCATTGGCGGAACAAATTACAGTGGGGATTAGGATTGAGAGGAATAACCCAGTGTTTTATCAGCAGGGCCATGTTCCAGCGCAGAGTGAGCTGCTTATATTTCAGGTAAACATAATCCAGATTCTGCTCTCCAGGGGTAGATTCAATTAAGATACAGAACAACTTTGTTAATGCGGCTGTATCTTAATACCCCTACTATTTCTGGTAATTAATCTGGGTTTAGGGGTGGAGCTAAAATAGGAGTTAGGGACAGGGACAGAGAGGGATGATACTAGTGTTGCTGCTGCTGCTGCTGTGTCTGCTGTTGCTATTGTTGCTTCTGTTGTTGCTATTGCTGTTGCTGCTGTTGTTGCTTGTTGCTATTGCTGCTGCTGTTGTTGTTCCTGTTGCTGCTGCTGTTGCTGCTGCTGCTTCTGTTGTTGCTATTGCTGTTGCTGCTGTTGTTGCTGCTGTTGCTGTTGCTGCTTCTGTTGTTGCTATTGCTGTTGCTGCTGTTGTTGCTGTTGCTGCTGTTGTTGCTGCTGTTGCTGTTGTTGCTGCTGTTGTTGCTGCTGTTGCTATTGCTGCTGCTGCTGCTGTTGTTGCTGTTGTTGCTGCTGTTGTTGTTGCTGCTGTTGTTGCTGCTGTTGTTGCTGCTGTTGCTGTTGTTGCTGCTGTTGTTGCTGCTGTTGCTATTGCTGCTGCTGCTGTTGTTGCTGTTGTTGCTGCTGTTGTTGCTGCTGTTGCTGGTGTTGTTGCTGTTGCTGCTGTTGTTGTTGCTGCTGTTGCTGTTGCTGCTGTTGCTGCTGTTGTTGTTGCTGCTGTTGCTGCTGTTGTTGTTGATGTTGCTGCTGTTGTTGTTGCTGTTGCTACTGTTGTTGTTGCTGTTGCTACTGTTGTTGCTGTTGCTGCAGTTGCTGTTGTTGCTGCAGTTGCTGCTAGGGAAGGACCCGACAACCTTAACCCCAGGAGTTGGTCATCAGCACAACAACCACCTCACTGGATCTCCAGACAGCCAAAGACATGTGATAAAGGGAAACACCCTCTAGATGTTAAGACAGTATGTACCCACTGAGCAAAGATGTCATTTTAACGTCTAGTTTTGATTTAGATTTGGTTGAGTTGTCAACTAATGTGAATTCAACCTGAAATCAACAAAATAATTACACTTTTCATTGGAATATGGTTAAAATATATGTGAACATTTTTTGAAATTTCATTACGTTGATGACTTTATACAAATCTGATAAGTTCTCCACGTTGATTCAACATCAACACATTGCATTTCTTTGCTGAAATGACATGGAAACAATGTTGATTCAACCAGTTTTTGCCAAGTGGGTATTGACAGTGACAGTCTGGTGTTAGAACAGGACATTAAAAGTGGATCCGGGGAGGGAAGGGCTCTCTGGCTCTGTGGATTTAAGCCGTTGGGTGGCCACTGAGACTCTGAGTCTTATTCAGATGATGTGCTGCAGATGCTTGTCCTTGAAGAAAGGGAATTAGAGGCCACACCAAGTCAAAGGGAAAGGGGAGAGGGAGAGAAAGCGATAGAAGAATAGTGAGAGAGAAGAGCGAAGGGGAGAGATGTGGATAGATAGAGGAAAAAAGGTAAAGCCCGAACCACAGAGAGGATGATGTACGGAGCACTGACTCTGACAAAAACATAACCACGGGACGAAGCAGACAATCCCCTCTTCAGGAAACAGAGATCAAAGGGGATATAAGTAGTCAGGACTTGTTCCATGCAATTCAACAGCCAGGCATCCAGCTCTACTTTACTTTTCACTTCATGTTGAGTTTCTTGCTCCCAGCGCGAGTGGAGACAGAGCATCGGCGCTTCAGCACAAGGCTTGAACAGCTTGAACAGCTTGAAGTTCCCGGGAAGCTTTGGAATTCCCATAAAAAAAAATGAATGTCCTTGGAAAAGTGTGGAATATTTTTAGAAGGTGATGATGACAAACATTTCTTACAGTGGAAGAATGATCACTGCTTTTGTTCTCTCAAGGCCTCAAATTCCTCTTAGTACATAATTCTTCTTCGTCCTAATCAGAGTCCTCATCATCCTCTCAGAAGACATATGGACAAACCCTTTGACATACTATTGAACTGTGATCACATACTGTACGTACTATACATGCAGACATTGTCCATACCCTCATTTACTACGACATTCTTTCTGCAGCTACAACGTTCCATATGGAAAGAAAAAGGAAAGACAATATACAGTTGTTCCAATAGGAATCTATGAGGACACGTCTCCACCTTACATGGAGCAGAAGAAGATTATACAGGGAAAATGAGTGGGTTCACCACCTAATAACAGTTAGGAGAGAGTAAGAGCATGTATCATTAGCATTGACAGCACGAAAGATAGAGAGGAGGAACACATATGTGCATAGATTGCAAGAAATTGAGAGGGAGGGGAAAGAATGATAGAGACAGAAAAAGAAAGAGAGAGACGGAGAAAGGCAGAAAATAATCGAAGCACCGAAAAAGACTAATAGTTCCAGAATTCAGAACCACACAGAGGCAGAAAGAAAAAAAAAGCTGAGAAGGAGAGAGGAGATGAGGGATGAGGGGCAGGGTAATTCATTATTTGTCTTGTTTTTACAAACGCCATTCTCAGAGACATTCAATTTGTTCCCGAGCGGGGGAGCAGCGGCGTCTTGGCATGAGGGGACGTCACGTCAGCACCATGGAGAGACACACGTCAGTCCAACAGCATTACAAACCCTCAGTCTCTACAATCTCCACAGGAGACTGACAGAGAGAGAGAGAGAGAGAGCGGGGGCGGGGGCGGGGCTGTCCTGCTTCTCATGTTAGACCAGAACCCCAGGAGTAAGACCAGACCCCCCAGGAGTTAGACGAGAACACCAGGAGTAAGACCAGACCCCCAGGAGTAAGATCAGATCCCCAGGAGTAAGACCAGACCCCCAGGAGTAAGACCAGACCCCCAGAAGTAAGACCAGACCCCCAGGAGTAAGACCAGGCCCCCGGGAGTAAGACCAGAACCCCAGGAGTAAGACCAGACCCCCAGGAGTTAGAAGAGAACACCAGGAGTAAGACCAGACCCCCAGGAGTTGGACGAGAACACCAGGAGTAAAACCAGAACCCCAGGAGTAAGACCAGATCCCCAGGAGTAAGACCAGACCCCAAGGAGTAAGACCAGACCCCCAGTTGTAAGACCAGACCCCCAGGAGTTAGACCAGAACCCCAGGAGTAAGACCAGACCCCCAAGAGTAAGACCAGATCCCCAGGAGTAAGACCAGATCCCCAGGAGTAAGCCCATACCCCCAGGAGTAAGCCCAGACCCCCAGGAGTAAGCCCAGACCCCCAGGAGTAAGACCAGACCCCCAGGAGTTAGACCAGAACTCCAGGAGTAAGACCAGACCACCAGGAGTAAGACCAGATTCCCAGGAGTAAGACCAGACCCCCAGGAGTAAGACCAGATCCCCAGGAGTTAGACCAGACCCCCAGGAGTTAGACCAGACCCCCAGGAGTTAGACCAGACCCTCAGTGTGACAGGCTTTCAGAGTCTCCCATCTCCCCAGGAGAGAGAGAGATGGTCCTCCCTGGTTGACAGTTGCACATCCTCAGCAATCCTACCCATTTCCCAGAGAGAGAGAGAGAGAGAGAGAGAGAGAGAGAGAGAGAGAGAGAGAGAGAGAGAGAGACACCAGTACCCCCCTGTGACAAATCAAATGTTATTTGTCACATGCACCCAGAGAGAGAGAGAGAGACCAGTACCCCTCTGTGACAAATCAAATCAAATGTTATTTGTCACATGCACCCAGAGAGAGAGAGACCAGTTACCTCTGTGACAAATCAAATCAAATGTTTTTTGTCACATGCGCCGAATACAACATGTGTAGACCTTACTGTGAAATGCTTACTTAACCAACAATGCAGTTCAAGAAATAGAGTTAAGAAAATATTTACTAAATAAACTAAAGCAAAAAATGTATGAAAAAGTAATACAAAATAACAATACTGAAGCTATATACAGGGGGTACCGGTACCGAGTCAATGTGCAGGGGTGCAGGTTAGTCTCTCCACCTCCCCAGCAGTTAAACTGATCCCCCAGTGTCTCTCCAGGAACCCCTCATGAGACAGAGAGCAGTGGGGGGGGTCTCTCTCCAGGAACCCCTCAAGAGACAGAGAGCAGTGGGGTGGTCTCTCTCCAGGAACCCCTCAGGAGACAGAGAGCAGTGGGGGGTCTCTCTCCAGGAACCCCTCAGGAGACAGAGAGCAGTGGGGGGTCTCTCTCCAGGAACACCTCAGGAGTCAGAGAGCAGTGGGGGGTCTCACTCCAGGAACACCTCAAGGAGTCTGAAGAAAAAGAGGATGACAAACAGGGCCTTAACCTGAAGAGGTGATTGAGGTGCCTTCACTTTCCCCTTCCTGCTCCCCACCCCAGAGTTAAGCCAACATAGAGGAATTCTTCACCAACCTCTCCCCGAACTGCCACCATCTTGTAATCCGACAGATTAATGGCAGAGCATGAAATGTGGCGTTTACGTTGACAAAGGTTACACGTCGGGGGGAGGGGTTGGCGGTCTTGGGTGCGGTAGATTACAGCGTGCAGGCATAATTTGATTGAGCTACCAATTTGCCGCGTGTGCACTATTCCCGCCAATGACGACTTTGCGGTCTCACTTCTGAGGAAGTTTACGTTGGAGCTGCGGAGAGCCTTGTTCGGGGGAGGGGCAGTCGTCCCTGTCGTACTAAAGCCCCCATACCAACCACACCCTCCCACCCCCAGATGACTGTCACAGCACCGATGTCACCCTCACACAGTAGAGCAGTCAGCAGGGAATTTTCAACCGGTTTACGAAGGGTACATTTCAAAAAGACCCCAAGAACCTGCACCCATAGGCCAGGGGTGGGAGCTCTATCAGATGTCAGAGTTAGCATGTACAGCGTAACACCTATATTGTGTCTTTGGTGTGAACTTCTGAGGTAATTGTGATTCCTAACTGGCCCATAGCAGGAACATGCTTGTCTCCAATCATCTGCACACACCTGTCATCAGTCTCATTCCCACCAGTTTGTGTGTGTGTGTGAATGGGGAGGAGAGGTCACATCCAATCAAACCAGTGTAGACTTATCCCATTGCTCGCAACATCCCCCAAGAAATTATACTCATAATTTGAGGAGGAGAGGGATGGGGAGGTAGTCGCTCTTTAGCATCATTCAAAGGACATTTCCAAACTATCGCTCAAAATGACAGGGGGAGGCACTGGGGGTGAGCCCCGAAACAATCACACTCATTCACAACTCTCTGCAGCATCCTCCCATCCTACCCCCCTCCCGCAATTAATCCCAGCAAAACACGTCTGATTGAATCTTTTCAAGCAAATCCTTCGCCTTGGCTTTTGTTGGTTCACTCCTTGTCAGTATCTATTAAAGTATGTTATTCATTCTCCAGAACTGGCCATCTTTACAAAATATGGAGCAGAAAGAAAGAAGGGAGGAGAAAGGGAAACCAAAACCTCTGGCGCAGACTGATCCCACTGTCTTCAACTTTAATCAACTGTACGTTGACCGCTTGTCACCTCTCTCTCCTTCTCCCCTTCTTATCTCTCTCTCTCTCCCTCCCTTTCTCTCTCCCTCTCTCTCTGTAATAATGGGCTGTTTGGAATGCAGGAGGCAAGCTCCACATCAATCATTCGCCCCGGTCTCTCCCCCCCACACCCCACCCCCCTCTCTCACCCCCCATTCTCTGCAATAAATATGCAAATGAGCTGAAGCCAGTCATTGG
Organism: Brachymystax lenok tsinlingensis; assembly: GCA_030435695.1. Lineage (NCBI taxonomy): Eukaryota > Metazoa > Chordata > Actinopteri > Salmoniformes > Salmonidae > Brachymystax > Brachymystax lenok. The sequence goes on from CM059794.1 coordinate 25,430,340, forward strand.
TAATTTCAAACTCGGCTCACTAGTGGTAAAAAAGGACACAAATGTATTAATTGCCGGCGGCCAAAGGAATCCCATTTCTGTAGGCATTGATTACAAAGGCGGCATGAGTGATTTCGGATGGGGGGGCAAGGGGGGCTGATGGGTGCAAAATCCAGTTATGAAGACTGGGGGGTGGCATGGAAGTGGGAAGTGATATAAAAATAATAATCAAATCAAGCTTTATTTATACAGCACATTTCAGACATGGAATGCAACACAATGTGCATCACAGGAAAAACAATGAAAAGCAATTTACTACACAACCAACATAAGAAGATAAAAAAAACTAAGGAATAACAAAAACTGAAAGACTAAAAAGAACCCTAAAAAAGCAAAGCTAAAAAGATGTGTTTTAAGATCTTTTAAATATGTCCACAGTTTCGGCCTCCCTCAGGTTCTCTGGCAGGCTATTCCAGAGGCTGGGGGCATAGTAGATAGCTTACGGAGATAGCTTACGGAGGCTTTACCAAACTGGGATACCTTCATTGCCCAGTTAGGACTGGTTATTTAGGGTTTCCTATACAACATCTAAATCTAGATCTGGCCAGGATGGGCAATCTTTGTCCAAACACACAGACGTTCAAAAGCACACATACGCAGGCACACACACTATACCTAGTGCACATACAGTGGGGCAAAAAAGTATTTAGTCAGCCACCAATTGTGCAAGTTCTCCAACTTAAAAAGATGAGAGAGGCCTGTAATTTTCATCATAGGTACACTTCAACTATGACAGACGAAATGAGAAAAAGAAATCCAGAAAATCACATTGTAGGATTTTTAATTTATTTATTTGCAAATTATGGTGGAAAATAAGTATATGGTCAATAACAAAAGTTTATCTCAATACTTTGTTATATACCCTTTGTTGGCAATGACAGAGGTCAAACGTTTTCTGTAAGTCTTCACAAGGTTTTCACACACTGTTGCTGGTATTTTGGCCCATTCCTCCATGCAGATCTCCTCTAGAGCAGTGATGTTTTGGGGCTGTCGCTGGGCAACACGGACTTTCAACTCCTTCCAAAGATTTTCTATGGGGTTGAGATCTGGAGACTGGCTAGGCCACTACCAGGACCTTGAAATGCTTCTACGAAGCCACTCCTTCGTTCGGCGGTGTGTTTGGGATCATTGTCATGCTGAAAGACCCAGCCACGTTTCATCTTCAATGCCCTTGCTGATGGAAGGAGGTTTTCACTCAAAATCTCACGATACATGGCCCCATTCATTCTTTCCTTTACACGGATCAGTCGTCCTGGTCCCTTTGCAGAAAAACAGCCCCAAAGCATGATGTTTCCACCCCCATGCTTCACAGTAGGTATGGTGTTCTTTGGATGCAACTCAGCATTCTTTGTCCTCCAAACACGACGAGTTGAGTTTTTACCAAAAAGTTCTATTTTGGTTTCATCTGACCATATGACATTCTCCCAATCCTCATCTGGATCATCCAAATGCTCTCTAGCAAACTTCAGACGGGCCTGAACATGTACTGGCTTAAGCAGGGGGACACGTCTGGCACTGCAGGATTTGAGTCCCTGGCGGCGTAGTGTGTTACTGATGGTAGGCTTTGTTACTTTGGTCCCAGCTCTCTGCACGTCATTCACTAGGTCCCCCCGTGTGGTTCTGGGATTTTTGCTCACCATTCTTGTGATCATTTTGACCCCACGGGGTGAGATCTTGCGTGGAGCCCCAGATCGAGGAAGATTATCAGTGGTCTTGTATGTCTTCCATTTCCTAATAATTGCTCCCACAGTTGATTTCTTCAAACCAAGCTGCTTACCTATTGCAGATTCAGTCTTCCCAACCTGGTGCAGGTCTACAATTTTGTTTCTGGTGTCCTTTGACAGCTCTTTGGTCTTGGCCATAGTGGAGTTTGGAGTGTGACTGTTTGAGGTTGTGGACAGGTGTCTTTTATACTGATAACAAGTTCAAACAGGTGCCATTAATACAGGTAACGAGTGGAGGACAGAGGAGCCTCTTAAAGAAGAAGTTACAGGTCTGTGAGAGCCAGAAATCTTGCTTGTTTGTATGTGACCAAATACTTATTTTCCACCATAATTTGCAAATAAATTCATTAAAAATTCTACAATGTGATTTTCTGGATTTTTTTTCCTCATTTTGTCTGTCATAGTTGAAGTGTACCTATGATGAAAATTACAGGCCTCTCTCATCTTTTTAAGTGAGAGAACTTGCACAATTGGTGGCTGACTAAATACTTTTTTGCCCCACTGTATATGTGTGTTTGTCCTACATGGGCAGTGTACAACCCTCCCTCCCTCCCACAGGAAACAGGGACCTCAACATGCTCAATGCACAGCTGGCTCTGCTAATGTGAGATTATGTCGCGTGGAGACCCAATTATCCACCATTGATCCCAAACACCTCCTAATGGCTCACAGAGCAGAAATGTGCAGAGAGGTACTACGGCCCACTTGGGTGCATCCGTATAGGTACACATGCAAATTATAGTGGGAGATGAGGTCCTCAAGTTGAAGGTGAACCATTTGTTTCTACTGGGTCAGATTTAGGAGTGATTGTGTGTGTGTGTGTGTGTGTGTGTGTGTGTGTGTGTGTGTGTGTGTGTGTGTGTGTGTGTGTGTGTGTGTGTGTGTGTGTGTGTGTGTGTGTTTGTGCACTCGTGCGTGCATGTCTGTGTTTGCAGGGTGGTTTGGAGGGGTTTCCCAGATTAGTATAGAGACAAACTGGTCGTTAAACACAACACACACAGAAAAAAAAAAAAAAACCTGACAAACCTTCAATGCCAGTAAGCTGCTCCACTTTGTTTCAGTAATTAATCCTAACATGCTTTGTCTCCATCCATTTTCATGGGGCTTGCCAAGCATTTAAGATTGCCAATTGAGCAATGACAATAACATTGACAAAAGCAACAAGCTTAACATCAGTTAGGTATTTTTTCTGTGTGTGTGTGTCTGTGTCTGTGTGCGTGTGTGTGTGTGTGCATGTGTGTGTGCTTTCACGACTTCCGCCAAAGTCGGTTCCTCTCCTTGTTCGGGCGGCGTTCGGCGGTCGACGTCACCGGTCTTCTAGCCATCGCCGATCCACTTTTAATTTTCCATTTGTTTTGTCTTTTTTTCCATTACACCTGGTTTTAATTTGCCCTCATTACTGTTGTTTATTTAACCCTCTGTTCTCCCCATGTCTGTGTGGGGAATTGTTTGTTCGGCATGTCGGTTTACGCCGGGTTTGTATGTTTTCACCCGTGCTTTGTGCAGCCGGTATTTGTAAGTGTATTTTGTACTTTGTGCTGCCTTACTTGGTTTTGGGCATTTGTTTTTGTGACGCGGTTGCGTTCCGTTTGTACATTTGCCTCAGTAAAGTACTTAGTACACTCATCTCTGCTCTCCTGCGCCTGACTACCTACACCAGCTACACCCACCGCATGACATGTGCAAGCTGCAAATACCTGAAAAGCCCCATCGTTTCATAATCCAGGCTGTATATGCATGCCCGAGCTGAGCCAAAAGTTAAAGAAAAACCACCACAATAAAATAACAGCCCTGTCCAACATGGCTGCTGTCCAAGGAATCCTATCTCCCATAAATTATGGCTGTAAACTTTGCCCGCCGTGCGGGCTAATTAATTCCTGTACTATCACAAAAGGAAATGTCGGGTGACAAATGGGAGCAGGACTTAAAAGCTGCCAGGTCTGCAAAACATTTTCTACTCCAATTTATAAGCAATTTTGAAGTAAATCATCAACCAGAACTGGCTACTTTGGGAGGCAATGCGGCTGAGGCAGCGTGCACACAGAATCGTTTTGGAGGCAGGAGGAGAAGGGTGGGGAAATGGACAAATTGAGAAGAGGGAGAAAGCAATGGACTTAACCTCTTAAAAACCAGGAAAAAACAGACAAATAGTCAAAATACATTTTTGTCATTTAGCAGACGTTCTTATCCAGAGCGACTTACAGGAGCAATGAGGGTTAAGTACCTTACCCAAGGGCACATCAACAGATTTTCACCTAGTCAGTTCGGGGGTTCAAAACAGCAAAAAATAGTCCTGTAAGGTAGTGTATCAGAGACTATCCGCTATTGCAATTGCTTGCTCTTTCTCTTTCCAACCTTGTTTCTATAGACCAAATATTGCTAATAATTATTCATGAAGGAAGAAGTGCAAGGCACCCAAAAACCAGATGATTCCAGCCTTCCCTGTGCCCACAGTAAGCCGGGGAACAGCCCAGTATTCCAAATATCTATTGGACTCGGGCCTACAACAACACAAGACGTATAAACCAGCTCCTACGGCGAATGATGGAGGGCAGTATCTAACTCAGGTGGAGAGCTCACTTTGGGCCGGCATTGATCTGGTGCTGAAGCCAATGCAAATACATGGGAGGTGATGGACAGCTAGTGAACTGCTTTACACCGGCTCTGGGAATTAGCCTTTGTGCTTCACACAGGCCTTTATCAATGTCTCTGGACTGGGAGCTATCTGAATGGGACTGATTCACACAGTGGACAAGACAGTGACAGAGTGGGTAGATTCACAGCCATGGTTTAAAGACTTGTTACATACATTAAATCAGTGTTTAAGGCATTTTCATTCAGATGGGGCCTTAAAAATACTAATTGGATTGTGAGTGCTTTCCCTTTCATGAAACTGTTGTTTTTTTCTTCCGTTTTGTTGTTTCCAAAATGCCTTACCTGCTCATCAATTACACCCCAATATCAGTTCCATGGTCCCTGTTTAACTATATTCAGGTTGGGCAAAACAAAGTTTGTATTAACAAACATTGTGACAATGATTTATCCACAAACTAACAGCAATTTCATTCAACAGCCTCTTGGTGTGGCAGCTGTTAATTATATTGGAAAGCATTGGCTTTGAGGAGGCCCATTATCTGGTTAATGGAAACTGGCCTGACAGAACGAGAATTCATTGAGGTTAAAGCAGGTGAAAAGAATGGCACTGGTTCTAACTTACCCCCCGTCATGGCTCCTTGGCCCACATCTCCATGCCCAATACGGAGACTCTTGTCTTGGGTAGAGGTCGGGCCCTTCAGGCACCTGTTGTTGTGTTCTCCAGCGAGACCCTACATTGGCCCCAAATGCTTCTCCACTAGCTCTCCTGGACCACTCCACGTTCATCAGCCAGGGTGGGGGGAAGCACAGGCTCGAGTGGCTCCGGCCCAAACATAATGCCTGTAATTGAAATAAACAAACACGGCAATGAAAAATAACACATTGCCACAAATCACGCATATCTCAGCTGAAGTGTGAGGTGTCTGTTTCACTGCCTGAGCGTATGCTTTTCAATTGCAGCCCCATAGCACCCCACCCCCCCACATCCTCACACCACTCTGCAAAATAAAACATGACAAAGGGTCCAACATCCCCTTTTAGAAAAGCATATATGCACCAGACACAGAAAGACTCCAGACCACCAACAGACCCTCCACCAGACACAGAAAGACTCCAGACCACCAACAGACCCTCCACCAGACACAGAAAGACTCCAGACCACCAACAGACCCTCCACCAGACACAGAAAGACTCCAGACCACCAACAGACCCTCCACCAGACACAGAAAGACTCCAGACCACCAACAGACCCTCCACCAGACACAGAAAGACTCCAGACCACCAACAGACCCTCCACCAGACACAGAAAGACTCCAGACCACCATCAGACCCTCCACCAGACACAGAAAGACTCCAGACCACCAACAGACCCTCCACCAGACACAGAAAGACTCCAGACCACCAACAGACCCTCCACCAGACACAGAAAGACTCCAGACCACCAACAGACCCTCCACCAGACAGTGACGGTGAGGAATATCGCTCACATTCATCTTACAGACCTCCCCTTGACTTGAACTTTAATGATTTATTTTCTATGTACAGTAATTCTGGAAGCCAATCTTTTCCATTATAAAGTTTGGCAGGAGTGGTAAAAAAAAGAGAGGAATTGAAGTCTAATTAATTATTTCCAGCTTTTGTTTCTAATTAACTGCATGGCTAGTCCACTCTGTAAAGGTTCTGCTGTAGCTGAGAAGGGGTGTGTCAGGACAGTCTCATTTTACAGATGCAGAGTCTAGAGACACCCATAGAACGCAATGCTGCCACACCCACTCATTGCACACACTACGCATGTTGTTATCCAACTTATTGCCAGTCTACAAACCATCTGCAGAGGCCTATATACAGTATTAATGCTTGTAGACATGTGAGCCTAGTATAACAATGCTGATTATATCTTAAATGCTCAAACTATACAATTAGAACAGCATAAGGAGTGCTGGGTTCTGATCTAGTGGTAGGTAGTGCTGCTGCCCCCAAACCACACACTGTCCCTGGAGGCATGTTGAAACTCTGACTGCGCCACTTTCCATTCTATGCCCCTCTCCTCTATCTCCCCATCTCAATCACTTCTTCACGGTATCTATAAATAAAAATGACAAAATATGTTTAGATTAAAGATTACCATAAGGATCTGCTATTCAGATCTTCTACAGTTACTATGATTAATGACAGCCAACTGTCATATTCCCATAAACATAGCACGTCGGAGGAATGGAATTAATGGAACGGTATCAAACATATGGAAACCATATGTTTGACTATGTTTCATTTACTCTATTCCAGCCATTACAATGAGCCTGTTCTCCTATAGCTCCTCCCACCAGCCTCCTCTGCAGCACGAGTAGAATCATGCACCTCCTTCTACTCCTCTAAAACCTTTTAACATACATCACACATGACTGCAGCTGAGGAACGTTGTGAAATGACAAGTGCATTCAAAGACATTGTACAAGAATGCCCCTACTGATATATTTTGTGTTTAGACTATATTGACTTTATGTATTATTCATTTGCACATAACATAAATACTGACAAACAGTAGATACATGCCACAATATGCAGGCACACACACACACACACACACAATGTTCTGTGTAATCCGTCATCTTGCCTATGGTTTTAATTCCTGTTAACTGCATGGTTGCATGCCGCTGCTTTATGCATTCTAATAGAATTGAATAACAGAGCTGCTTGGCTGCACTTGCACAAGCCTGCTTTAATTGGAATGAATGTTTAAAAAAGGGCGAAATATCCTGTCAGATTTTTCTAAGGTAAAGGACAGTGTGTTGCTGTGTTGAGCAAAGAGCACATTCCCCAAAACTGCTGGGAGTTAGTGTAAAATTGGAAGAACTGTTTCCGCTAGCAGAAGCAAATCAATGTGGATGCTTTCAGAAACCTAAAATAAAGAACATATTTATTGGTTAGGGTTTATTTAATCATTTGATGTACAAACCATTTTCTATTTTTAGCCAAAATGTTCTGAAAGCTGTCATTCAGCACATTTATATGAACATCCTCGTTTCCATGCACACACGCACACACACGCATACACACGCACATGCACACACACACGCACACACACACATGCACACGCATACACACACACACACGCATACACACGCATACACACACATACACACACACACACCACACACACACACATACAGGTACCAAACAGGAAACAGTGTTGGTGTAGTTTATTCCCTCCCAGCATACATGCTTAGTGCTCACACCCATCCCAGTCAACCTTGTACACCGTATGTTCAATACTCATCAGTACACAGAGTGAAAACTACAGGCCAGATTAGTCCATGCAATATCCGCAATACTCACAAAAGTAAATTAATTGTCTAATGGCTTTAAATTGATTAGCAATGTCTCAGGTTTGAGTTGCAAATCTCTCTCTAATCCAGGTATTTCCCTCTGGATAATCAGGGATTGCTTTAATTAAACACGCTGTGCTGCCATGTGTCTTTGTACAGTAACATGGCAACAAACACCTGGAGCTCACATTACCAGCAGTCACTGGGTGATAAGGGCATTCTGTAGCTGTGCTTACCTGGTTCAATTAATGCACTCTGATAATGTTGGAGTGGATATTTTATATTGCTGAAAAGCTCAACCAAGTCTACTGACTCAATATGAAATATTAATATGAAAAATATGAATACTTAGATTACTTACTGGTATTTGTTTCAAGAAATATTTACTCATACTGGGAAAAAAATTATAAATAAAGACAATGCAATTCTCATGAACACAATCCCATCCCTATACACCTGCAGTATGTTATCTGCAAGACTGCTGGGGGTGTTGTTCTGTGTAGGCCTACATTCATAGGATGTTCTCAAATATGACTGAAGGGTGAGAACTTCACTGTATTATTGGAAATGTTACTGGCACTGTACAATGAAACCACCAACTCATAAAGTGAACCATTACCACTAGCTACAACACAGCAGTCGCTCTCCAAGTGCTGAATGATAAATGAATCTCTCTTCTAGTCTGTCAGATGGTGTAGATACAGTCCATGCTCTGTGTTAATCAGTACAACCCCACACTAACATACTGTGCCATCAGGACAACCCCAGGGTGAAACCAATGACTATATCCTCCACTTTTAGAAGCATCTGCTAGCACTGGATAGTTGCTATACACTGTAGCTTTTACAGGTTACGTCAGTGGTTCCTTTTTCATTTCCCTCTTTCCTGACCACGAGTATAAAGGTCTTCTTGGTAGATTAAAGGGATGGCACCTGTCCCATCCTTTTACCTATCACAGGTCATAAGTACTGGAGAGTATTGGAGTACTGGTATCCATGAAAAAAGTTGCATTATAGTTGCCTTAGCTGTATTTACATCAGTGGTCCTTGAGCGAAAGATGTGACTTTAGAAGATCATCAGAATCCAGTACAGGCTTCATTAGGTCTATCAAATGATGTTACTACAGTTACTGTGTACATATGAATGCAGTCAGCTAGCTAGCACTCAGTACAGATCTAAGATCTTAATTTTACCTATATTTTCACGGCAAAATATTTTTGCAGTAACCGGATTTTAACGTTTAATCCATAATGTTGCTTGATCAGTGGTTAGGCTATTAGCTGGCCAAAAGTAGTAAACATGAAAAGTGTAATATTGTTAATATAACCATGTGCTAGTGTCCGTTTTCAGGGAATTTATGTAAATTACATTGCTAGTCTTCATTTCCTGTGGTGCAGGACAAGTCTCAGAAACAAAAGTTATCAAATTAAGATCCTACATCTGTAGTTGAGAACCACAAGCAGCAGACAGCGAGGCAGTCTTCCCTCCCTCCCTCCGCTTGCCTGCCCTGCCAGTCAGCAGAAAGCAGCAGTAACCTGCCAGGCAGCTGCATGGCTGGACATCACCCCGGCCCAGCAGCTCAATATGTATACACAACTAAGAAAATCAGTCTGCTCAACCGGCCTGTTCTATTGATTAGTATTCTGGTTTGGTTCAGAATTCGTTCCTAGACATGTCATTTGATTGAGGCAGAAAATGAAGACGTGCGCCATGCCATGTGTTCGTTTGCTTACCCACTCCACTCAGAGGAGAGTGCACTTCCAGCCCAGCCCCTCTGCATTAAAAGCACAAGACAAATGCTACTCATATGGAGCGGAGCTGTAAAAACATCTCAGTTTGGCTGCAGTGCAGAACTATCGTGGCATCTGTCTGCTGGGGCATATCCTCTTTGGTTGGTCCATCCTGGCCCTGCAGTACTGTATACCATCATGTACACAACGCCTCTCTGCTTTCCTCCCTTCCTAACCCAAGCTCCAGAGGCTCAAATCAAATCAAATCACATTTTATTGGTCACATACACATGGTTAGCAGATGTTATTGCGAGTGTAGCGAAATGCTTGTGCTTCTAGTTCTGACAGTGCAGCAATATCTAACATGTAATCTAACAATTCCACAACAACTACCTAATACACACAAATATAAGTAAAGGAATGGAATAAGAATATATATAAATATATGGATGAGCAATGACAGAGCGGCCTTGGCAAGATGCAATAGATGGTATGAAATACAGTACATACTACTGGGATGAGTAATGCAAGACATGTAAACATTACTAAAGTGGCATTATTAAAGTGACTAGTGACCCATTAATTAAAGTGTGAGCTACAGTTGAAGTTTACATACACGTAGGTTGGAGTCATTAAAACTCTTTTTTTTTCAACCACTCCACAAATTTCTTGTTAATAACAAACTATAGTTTTGGCAAGTCGATTAGGACATCTACTTTGTGCATGACACAAATAATTTTTCCAACAATTGTTTACAGACAGATTATTTCAATTATAATTCACTGTATCACAATTCCAGTGGTTCAGAAATTTACAAACACTGATTTGACTGTGTCATTAAACAGCTTGGAAAATTCCAGAAAATTATGGCTTTAGAAGCTTCTGATAGGCTAATTGACATAATTTGAGGCAATTGGAGGTGTACCTGTGGATGTATTTCAAAGCCTACCTTCAAACTCGGTGCCTCTTTGCTTGACGTCATGGGAAAATCAAAAGAAATCAGCCAAGACCTCAGAGAAATAATTGTAGACCTCCACGAGTCTGGTTCATCCTTGGGAGCAATTTCCAAATGCCTGAAGGTACCACGTTCATCTATACAAACAATAGTACACAAGTATGAACACCATGGGACCACGCAGCTGCCATACTGCTCAGGAAGGAGACGCGTTCTGTCTTCTAGAGATTAATATACTTTGGTGCGAAAAGTGCAAATCAATCCCAGAACAACAGCAAAGGACTTTGTGAAGATGCTGGAGGAAACAGGTACAAAAGTATCTATACACACAGTGAAACGAGTCATATGTCGACATAACCTGAAAGGCCGCTCAACAAGGAAGAGGCCACTGCTCCAAAACCGCCATAAAAAAGCCAGACTACAGTTTGCAACTGCACATGGGGAACACCATCCCAACCGTGAAGCACGGGGGTGGCAGCATCATGTTGTGGGGGTGCTTTGCTGCAGGAGGGACTGGTGCACTTCACAAAATAGATGGCATCATGAGAAAGGAAAATTATGTGGATATATTGAAGCAACATCTCACTTGTGGGCTGAACTGAAAAAGCGTGTGCGAGCAAGGAGGCCTACAAACCTGACTCAGTTACACCAGCTCTGTCAGGAGGAATGGGCTAATTGAGTGTACTAATTGAGTGTAAGTAAACTTCTGACCCACTGGGAATGTGATGAAAGAAATAAAAGCTTAAATAAATATTTCTCTCCAGTATTACTCTGACATTTCACATTCTTAAAATAACGTGGTGATCCTAACTGACCTAAAACAGGGAATTTCTACTAGGATTAAATGTCAGAAATTGTGAAAAACTTTGTTTACATGTATTTGGCTAAGGTTTATGTAAACTTCTGACCAACTGTAAATTCAAATCCACTCGTTCAGGAATTCAAAGCGTCATTTAAAATAAATTCAACACAGTTAAGGCTGCATTTATTTTTAATTCAACTACATGGTCAGTTTGAACCAATAGCCGATGCACGATCAATAGGATATTTGAATTTAAAGAGCCATGGACCCAGGATGGGTGGCAGTGCGTAGTGTTAGTGCTGGGGCTAAGCCCTGGGGCTCTGGAGAGTCCTATCCTCCATACACACACACACACCGGCCCCAAGACCTCAGCCCCCCAGGCCTGGTTAACTCTCAGGACCATGATTTATTCATGGTGGATTATGGTCCAGGGGCCGGGCCCTTGGAGAGGCCAGGGGGGTAGCAGGCCGGCAGGCAGTGTTCAGGCTGGCAGGCAGGCATACAGACTCCAGAGATAAAGGCCTCTTCCCCTGGATACATCCCACAATCCTATACCCACCGCCACGCCACCCGCACCTATGAATAATTTTACCACCAGATCATTTCAATGCATTTCATTCCTTTGGTCATGATGTTTTATACACTGAAATAAATTTGAAGTTTGAGATGGTTGCACTTCCAGTACTTGTTTTAACTTACTTTGTTTCACTTTGTTTATTGTTTGTTGATGTTTGTTTGTTTGCTTGTTTGTATGTGGTCTACATAAGGATTAGAAGCCCCCTATAATAGCAGGTAGCCTAGCGATTAAGAGTGTTGGGCCAGTAACTGAAAGGTCACTGATTCGAATCCCCGAGCCGGTCAAGGTGGAAAACTCTTCTGTTCTCCCTTGAGCAAAGGAGTTAACCCCAACAACAACTGATTCCCGGGTGCTGTGGATGTTTATTAAAGCAGCCCCCTGCACCTCTCTGATTCAGAGGGGTTGGGTTAAATTGGGAAGATGCATTTCGGTTTAATGCATTCAGTTGTGCAACTGACCAGGTATCCCTTCCTATGAGGTAGGATTACTAAAACTACAAGAGATCCAGATTCATAGTTTCTTCATCGTCACAGTTCTTCCATGACTTCAAGAAATTGAATAACTTCCAAGAGGTCAAAACCATTGCCAGGACTGTGAGAAAAGAAACGATGTCAGCATAATTTATCAATGAATTCTGTTGAATTAATGAAGAAGTCGCCGTTGGGTTGGCTGCTGTAACGTTGTCAACAATTTCTATTACTGTGGAAACTCAAGTCAGCAAGATTTACTTGTTATTCGAATCTCTGCAGTAATGTATATATGAATTGTTCTTATAAACAGAGAGAGAAACAAAATTGCAAGCACAATGTCCATGCTCTGCTGTGATACTGGAGAAAATGTCCCTTCAGATTGGTGTGTGACGAGCACCGCCATATATAGCAACACATTGCATGGCATAACTGTTATGGTGTGATTACAGTGCTAGTCAACACGGCATCCAGTTGTTATGTGGTTATTACTGTGTGTGTGTGTGTGTGTGTGTGTGTGTGTGTGTGTGTGTGTGTGTGTGTGTGTGTGTGTGTGTGTGTGTGTGTGTGTGTGTGTGTGTGTGTGTGTGTGTGTGTGTGTGTGTGTGTGTGTGTGTGGCAAAAACAGTAGTTGACATTTCCATTCACTGTATGGATGTGCAAATCAGATCAAACTACTTGCGTTTAGTAAATACTATACTGCATCGGAAATTATCCTAAACCTGTTCAATTGACTTCAGTAAAGAAACACAAACACAGTTCCCTCATACTAAATTGAAAAGAACATGAAAGAGAAATAACCTACACTTAAGTTTAATCATTTTGAAATATTAAATATATAAAATGTAGCTAAGGTAAGAGATGATCCGTCCAAAGAAAATGTGTTATCATTCAAATTGTATATTTTCTAGTTTTATTAAAAACTCACAATTGTTTTCAACATGTTGTATTCATACAGTGAATGGTCTAATATGCACTGGAGGTCACATAAGCTTAGGTTTATTAGAACAATAACAGACATACCATGAGGGCTTGATATTTAAAGAAAGTAGCAGCCGCTAGCTGCATATTCGACCATTAATTTAATAGTTTGGATTTTCCTTTGAAGACACAAAAATAAAACCTATCTAAGTATGTTAAATTAACAACTTTATGAATGTTTTTCAGCAGACTACAAAAATGAAGAAGTAAATGACTCCTTAGCATTTTTTAACTCAACATGTTCTGCAGATGATGGTGCAAAGCACTTTTACAGTATTTGTGCTATTTTTTATTTGGCAACTGTCTACTTGTGTGTTTTTTTGTGTTTTTTTTTGCTTTTGTAAACAACATCTTGTACAAACTAGCACAGTGAACCACAACCCCAGCAAACGTGTTTGTCTTCATACAATATAAATAAAATCAATACAAAAGTTTGGTTGGTTGCTTGGAACATTTTATCTGGATCAAGAGATTCTAAAACATGGTTTGACACTTTTAACTCCTGAATTAAATATATTACGTAAACAGTTGACTGTTCTAAGTCCGTTTCAGACCCCCATTAAAATATTTTTAGAAGGTAGACTTCATTTAGCAACATTTCAAGGTCTGTTCAATTTAAATATAACTTTGCCTTTTGTTTTCCTTTTGAAGGCCAACTCCTTCAGATTTGGTGGTTTGATTTTTTAACCAAAAAAAGGAAACTGTCCAGATGGAGAGAAAAAAACTGTATTTCCCCTGGCCTTCAGAAATATATTTAGTGTCAAAAAGGTTGTTTAAGTGTCAATATGGCAGAGCCTTGAGAGGCAAAGAGGTCTGAGGAGCTTTTGAATAAATACAAGGGACACGTCTAGTGCCATAAATAGTCTGACGCCTTTCAGCCTTCTTCTAATGCCAGCTGCACAGGTTAGCGTTCAGACCAACCACCCTTCCTTCTTTTTTCTGTAAAGCTGTTGAGTCTTTGACAGTAGCTAATGATGTTTTTGTGGATGTGGGACACATTACTTGTTTTCAGAATAGTTGTTTTCCCAGTGGCATGTGTTTGGAGGGGCGTCGCTTTGCTAGGCCACTGACAGGAGTCAGGAAGGGTCACAGCCATGGAGAGCAGGGGCCTGGGACAGCCAAGGGCCCACAGGGTCGACAGTCACACACAGTCGTTTATGTGTGCCAGTCTTTTTATTCGGGTATAGAGAAAGAAGCAATCGAAACATCAACACAATACCAAGGTAAATGTTTACAACCACATTGTCCACGTTTTGTTTTTCGCCATATTTTTTTTCCCTGCAAAAAATATCATATGGGGAAATGAAATAATTAAATATGATTGACAAAAAAATATTTGACTGTTGTCCCTACCCCTGCCCTTACCCATGCCCACTCTCCTGTCCTCCCCTATTGAATCTCTTGATGGTACAGTCCGCTCGCTAGAGCTACCAGACGGTGCCCTCATTCATTTCCGAGGGTGCATGGGACAGGTGGTTGCCGTATCCACTGCCATTGAGGGATAGTGAGGTAAAGGGTGGGCTGGGGCCGTACACCTCAGAGGAGATGCTGTGCATGGGCCCCGGGATGCCTGGCTCCGGGCTGGGTGAGTCCCCAGGGTGGTGGGACATGATGTCAGAATAGCGCTGCACCTCACTGGAGGGGTGGTGCCCGGGCAGGGGATGGTCCATACCACCTAGAGGGGTTCCTGTGGGGCCTGAGGAGGGTACGAAGGGGAGGTCTATGGGGGTCTGTGCCTGCGACGATGGAGGCCCCTGAGGAAAGAAGTCGTAGTTCCCTCCTGGACCGTAGTACTCGCTCTGATAATCTGCAGATCGATAAAAAATCTGGGTTAGCCTGGGAACAAATGATCTCAGAAATATTTAGGAATTCATTGAATATACATAGCCTGAAGTTGCATAGGATGAAACCCTTGTCGAGGCACATTAGTCAAAGCATGTTACACTTAAATCAAAACTGCAATTGGGTAGGGAGAACAAGGCAGCATCAAAATTAATTAAATTGGGGACCATTTCATCAGAGATTTTACCTTCTGAGATCCATTTCTTTATTTCAGCAGAATACTATTAGGCCCCACTGTTCACCACAAAGGACCAGAGTCCACCACACACTATTAATATCCACAAAACATGTTAGGAAAATTGAAATAAGAATGCACACTACAATCAAGAAAATTCTACATTATTACATTTCGAGGGTGTTGAAATGTTACTAGTTCAATCCCCAATGTGAAAAATCTGTGTACTGCCCAAAAACAGTGTCCTTTGAAAAGAAGATAAACATATTTGATTGACTTTGTATATTCATATTTTTTCTAAATTCTTCACAATTTATTGTGAGTTTATTTCTCAAATTCAAATACCCTCTCCAAGCATCAACATTCTAAATATTCCTCAAAGAAACACAAAATGCATGTCACAACCACATTTTCAAGCACCTTCCTAGGAAAAGAGTAGGCCTACAAATGCACCGTTCTTGCATGTGAATGTCATCATGCAAGGAAAAAAGTAAAGAAAATTCGGTCAGTGAGATTGCGCTATGGCTTGGAGCCCTCTCGAACTAACCCATTGACCTAAATGATATGGATGTGTTACTTATTAACGGACCCGTTCCAGACAGGGATTACAGAGAAGGCCGCGGGAATTTGGTAATGAGCAACTTCCCATCTTAATACAGTTTGAATGTTGACTAATATACCTGACATACAGAGAACAATATTAATAGTGTACTAGTGATTATGCATTCATATTTAATGACTCATTTAGGCATCTTGCATTAATTGTTATTGCGCGCTGTTTAGCTTACATGGACACCATATCAAGATTGATTCTCCATGCTACTGTAATTGTTATTTTTATTGGGTCTATTTTATTTCTTATTATTTTCTAGTTTGGACACATGGGTCACATGATTGGAGTTTATAATCTGAGACAATACTTAAAGAGACACGTAATTTAAACATTGTAATTTAACAAAGTCAATTTCAAATCAACATCAGACCTTTTTGTGGTGTTTTGGCACATGCATACTCGTGCGTAATGGTTAATTATCTCCCATTGTAAATCGCTTTTTTTTTTTAACACGTGAAGATTTGGCACAGCATCCTAACTAATCCATCTCTAGATGATGTCCATCCATACCCAAACAATTAAAAGCACTCCTCTCCGTGCAGGTCATATTCCAATGATGTGTGTTGCGCTCAACTGATAAGCCATGATAGTCATCAAAGGCATCCTGGGGCAGCGCGACAAATGGAAACAGCACTTGGTGGACACGTAAAATTATTCGACATTTCAGAAAAACATGTGAAACGATAAACCCGCTGGGACACGCAAGCCGTGTCATCACTCGTCTTACCTCCGTAGTAAGAGAAAGGGCCGTTTGGAATTAATTCCCCGGGTTCCAGCCGGTCCACTAGCGTTCTCATTCTCCTCGGGCTCCGGAAGAACGCGTGCCGTCTCGCGCCCAGGGCGCTCAATTGCTTCATCCGTCGCTCTTTAGACCGCCGGTTCTGAAACCATACCTACGGAGCACACAAGTCAGCATAGAGCAACGTTGATGAAATGGATTGGAAGAATTTAAGTGCACATATTACTTCTGGAGAGTTGGAGACAAAGAGAGGTTCACACCAAAGATTGCCTCTGTTTTCCAAAATGACCTTTGACCACAAATCTCAATATATTCATTAAGATAAAGCATTGAATGATGTAAATGAATCCAAATTGCATAGTCAATCAAAATAAAAAAACACTTTACTTCAATACAGATCGAAAAAAAATGTTTGTAGAAATATCATTACAGATTGGTAGCCTATATCAAAAGTAGCCTAACTTTGATATCAGAACTATTCCAACAATATAAGCATTATGTATGGTGTCAGTTTTTAATAATTATTCATGCTTTACCGTTATGATATCATTGCTTTGTTTATAGATCCGTGATCAACATCAAAGCAACACCTAGGGCTAGTCCATGCATAACCTGGGTGCCCTATTTGTGCCCGTGCGCGCGCTGCCCTGCATGGTGATCAGGTTCGGTGTGTGGTGACGTGATGGAGTGAAGTCGTATTGCAGGGACAAGATTACTACTAATTATCGTCACTCCAGACTCACAGATCTAACCTCAGTGTAATGATCTTTTAACCCTCCATTTAACCCGACTGAGGGGGCAGCTGCGGGAACCTTTAAAATCTCTAATTAATACTTAATAGGAGGGTTGTTACCGATATATTAACCGGCTCTGCGAGGTTATTATTTCGTAATCTATATATCCACCCTTGAATTCCTATTGCTAATTATGCTCTTCCCTGACGCTCTTAAATATCCAACCTCGCCACTTTATTAATCTCCATAAACCTTCTTTTTTACTTGATATGCCCTTCAATCTTTTGTTAATAGTTTTCTACGTCCCCGCAGCACTAGCCCCATGATGGGAGACTGAGCTGCGTTTATGCGCTTATTTGTGTTCACATACTATTTATTTTTCTAACTTAAGTGACACGATACAGAGAGCAACAAAACAATTTAAAATCAGGGGTTCATCTTCAGTAGCCTAATTTTAAACTCTTGAAACGAGGCCACAAATAATGCCACCAGACAAAAAAGCCATCCAAATGATAGGCTTACTTTTTTGAATTATGTTGCACAATTTGTCAAAATAAACATTTCAAATAAATATCACTGGTAATAATAATAATAATAATAATAATAATAATAATAACGACAGCAACAATAATATTTATACTAAAACTATTAATAATAATTGAGTTTGTGGTTGTTATTATTATATGTCAACATAAGGCATGCTTATTTCAAATGATTTACCATATTTCACATGATTTAGCCTAGACTAGACTCGGGGATAAGGAGGCATTTTTAATTCTCCTGAAACAGATTTATGCGTTTACACTTGACTGAAAATGGTCACAGCATGGCTAAATGTGGTCGCAAAACGTGATTGCACAGCGTTGCCAAGACTCCCATCGCTCTCACCAGTCTCAGTCCAGTTGGCGTGTTTACCCAGCCTGCACGCCAAGAATCAAAAATACCCATATAAATTACGCTTTCCAAATAAACCTCGATGGCAGCCAATTTTTCGCTCGTTCAATTCAATGTGACCATGCAATTTCTAGGCAACCCCATCTATAAGCGGGAAGGCAGATGAGAAAAGAGCGGAGTGATTGTGATGAGGCCTCGCTGTTTGTGGCTAACTGTTGACACGGTGCCCAACATGGAGAAACAATTGCCAACCAAGATCCCACTCCACGTGCCCCCACCATTTCTTTTGTTGATCAGGCGTTCAGAGAGATACTTTCCATAAAATATAAGCTGCTATGTTATACGTTTTAATAAGTGCGTAACACTGAAAGCGCACAAGGTGAGGGTCCCCCCAACTCCCCTCCTCTCTCGACCGCCCGTTCCCTCTGCAACATACCGTCCTCATCCACTCTCATACCAATAAGACATGAGCTGTATCAGGAATTACATTTACGTCATTATAGTGCATTTGTCATTGCCATTACCTGAATTACTCTCATGTTCAGCCCCGTCTCCTGCGCGAGCTGCTCCCTGATGTGTCTTGTGGGTTTGGGGGGTGGCAGCGAACGCCGCTTTCAGGGTCTCCAGTTGCTTTGCTTTGATGGTGGTTCGCGGTCCACGTCGTTTACCGCCAAGGTTTTCGCCATCGTTCTCATTACTACCCGTTTCTTTGTCTGACAAATTGGCTATTTCAGTGTCCTTTACATCGTCCTGCAACTGGTCTTGAGAATCTGGTGATAAACTTGGATCGCTACATGCTGTTACTGTAAAAACGAAAAAGGACAGGAAAAGCTTAGACACACAGTCCATGTGTAACCCTATAAGTTCAATGAAATGAGGAATGTGAATGATTACTATTGCCCTATTTGAGTAGGCCTATTTTGCCTTTTTAGGCATTTATATAGGCTTATTACACTGTAGGCCTAATAATAACCTATGCAGATTAAAATTATTTTTATGAACACAATTTGTCCATCAGTTACTTTTCAGCGACCAATTCCTTAAATGTCATAAAATGGGCATACAATAAAATCAATAGGCTTATGGGTCTACAATAGCCATACAACCAAAGGCCGAGAATTAACATATACGCAAATAGAATTTGATATTTCGGCTTATAAATAGACCTCAAATCCAAATAAATCTTTAGCAATCTTGTGAAAATATAGGCTATGCATTTGCGCAAATCCTTATTTCAGTTTTTACCATAAAATAAAATAATTTAGGCGTAGGGCCTATAATAGATGCAAGAGTACGGACATTTTCTTCATCAAAACATTGAATTGATGCATGATCATTCAACATCAAACGGTGGGTGGAACACGTCACATCCATCACAATTTAGTATCCATGCGCACAACATTATATAGCCAGTTTGGCCGTATCGGCCTACCTGAGAGAAGGTTTGTGTCTTTCCCATTGCTATGGGTTAGATAATCTTCTTTGCAGACAAATTTGTTTTCGTCTATGATGTAGAGCTCCTCTCCCGTGGACAGCTGTTTGTTACACATCATGCAGGTGAAGCAGTTGAGATGAAACACTTTGCTCCTTGCCCTCCGGACCAAGTCGTTCGGCGAGATGCCCTGAGAACAGCCAGCGCACTTTGTCCCGAACCTCCTGCGAGGGGACACAGGAATAATGAATGATTATTCAAATGTGTTTAGGCACAAAACCAAACAATATATGTTAGTATACAATGATTGCATATTGAGAGTGTGAATAAATACATATTTTTTAAATAGAGGTCACAGCTTGGTCAACACTGTTAAGAAAGGTGTTAGCTAGAACCTAAAAAGGTTATTCGGCTGTCCCTATAGGATAACCCTTTGAATAACCCTTTTTGGTTCCATGTAGAACCGTTTCGGTTGCAGGCTATGTTCAAAATATACAGGTTAAGACAAGAGGATTCTAATACCCCATAACTCTTTGCAATTCACCGGACCAGTGTTGCTATTTAGAAACGACTCTAGTAGTTATCATTGGAGCTGATCACATGCATTTGATCATTTTAGAACGCTTCCGTATGGAATTACTTCGTTGTCTTAACCTTCCCTTCTTCAATCTAGGTTGCAGGTTGAAACGTTTTGGGTTCAATGTAGAACCCTTTCCACAGACAGTTCTACATGGAACCCAAAATAGTTATACCTGGAGCCAAAAAGGGTCCTACCTGGAACCAGAAAGGGTTCTCCTATGGGGACAGCCGAAGAACCCTTTTGGAACCCTTTTTTCTAAGTGTATGAATATGCCTGCTGGCTCCGAATTACAATGGTTCACGATGAGAATGATTCCATAATTGCCATATTTGGTCCTGTTCTTTATTTTTATGGTTGACTGTAATAGGCCCTGTCCTTATTTTATATTTCTGCATTCATTGTCAACGGAATACTTGTCTTACTTTACCCTATCCAAAATTATTTGTTCCATTATAAATATATCTTTGTGTAAATAAGATAATTGCCTAGAATTGCATGTTAAGCCTATTAAGACCTATTTGGATAAAAAAATGGTGTTGTCCATTCCGCAATTTAGCTGATCATTATGAACAAAGAATACATCATGTATTTACACAAAACAATAGGCCTAAATGTCGAACACAATTAGGCAATAATGTTCTCTAGGGTTTTGGGATAATAAAGACGTATACACCATAATATACATTGTAATATACAAGTTCTTACTTTAATGTGTAATGATCCTATGTTTGTTGATTGTAACATAAACTCATGTGTATTGAGATGGTGTACACTGACTGCAAGTCTGTGATTGCATTGTCTGCTTGTTTATTATTTAAATCCACGTATCACGTCCTTCTCACTGGAGCCGTGCAAACACAGGGGCCTGGGCAGATAGCTTTGCCACTGGGCCGAGACACACTTCCTCCACACTATTCCGATGAAGTATTGATTCTAGCCGCTTCTCTTCACCTCTACACCTTTAAAAACAACGTGCGATTTCCTTCAAACCCCATACCGAAGACGAGTACACACGCGTTTAATGTTGCTGTCCGCCTTTTAGCATAAGAATACAAATTAACATGCCTTTAACTACTGGCTGTCCTAATCAAAGCTTCCGAAGCACCACCTTCAAATCCACCTTCACACCTAGAAATTCTGGAGTAATTATTTATCTATTTGAACGATATTATACTTTTTTAAACTGATTTTTAGAGTGGTTCAAGTATTAGTAAGTGCTATCTATAATAAATTCCATTAAGTATTTAATTTTGAGTATGCCTATCATTTTGTATAAGCAAATGAAAACGGTAAATGTTTTGATAGAAAAAGGCAGAAAAGTATTGTCTTAACAGTTATCTAAAGTACAATTTGAAGGAATGAGGTGTAATTATCGTATGTCTTTTATTTTAAAATGAGTTATAGGCTCTACTTTTGAGTTCATTAGTTCAGAAGTTAGAGATTCACCTCTGTGTTTTTTTTGCTATACTAAACAAATAACTGTGTTTATATGTTCATTATTAGCCTATAATAAATTATATTGAAAATGTTGTGTATTTGAAATATATCTTTATGAGTCTTTTGGGGGAAAATTATGCATTTGACTGAGAACATTAGGATAGTAGTGTTTACTAAACAGAAAAATGGCAAATGCTTATCCAAGACTGTACATCTGAAACAATAATTCCTGTAGTAAAGGACGAATGAAAGGGAGCAAGCTCCCACCGGTCAAGCTTACCTAAAGAAGTCGTTTTTGCAGTATAGTTTCCCCTCTCGAGAAAAGCATTTCTCTGTTAAATTGCATTTACACTCGCAGCACTGTACGCACTTGACGTGCCACGCTCTGTCCAGAACATTGAGGAGAAACCTGTCCAGTATAGGCCTCTCGCACCCGGCACAGTGGACCATCGTCTTTGGATTTGCACCCACTCTGCAACCGTGGTCTGTTCAGCCTCCTGAGGTTGTGGTCGTCTCACTCACACTCTGACTTGAGCAGAAAATAAATCAACAACACACACGGATCATTGGATGTTTTGCATTTGTAATATTCGGTTCCTTATTCGCTCGGAGGTCCTAGGATCAATGTGTTCACATAAACAGTCGATGGGTAGCCTGGTCGCTATCCTACCTCTTCTTCGCTCCTCTGAAGTGGTCAGCATGGAGGTTTATAGGATCCAAGTACAGGATGGTGACCGTTAGCCAGGATGCAATTCAGGATGCCGACCGTTAAACAGGATGCGTCCTCCAGGGTGAGGTAGTGCCAAAGCCTTTGACGCCTTGAAAATCAGTCCTTTGGATCCTCTCCCATACACCCAACACACATCGGCTTAAATGAAGCCAATCAAATAGCAAAAATTATCAAGCCACCTCTGAAGATTGGTTATACTGCGAGCACCATAGCCTATCAGCAAGTATCCGTGGTCGTCAAAGTGAAGCATTGGCCGAAAGCTATGTGTGCCAGTCACTGCTGAATACGCACATCTAACAAAATGGGTTTGGGGCAATACTGTCACACAACAAGACGCGCGTGCCTATAAATAATTCAATGTTCTTTGACATGACCGCTTATCCACTGTTGAGCACCCGATGAGAATCGAAACAATTAACCACCAAAATATTTCAAGGAAAAGTGGGTTTCCTCCTGCTCTGTTGGCTAGCAGTCCCCTCGAGCTCTCTTTTGGTGAATTATGCTAGTGATGGTAGGATGCGTGTGACATCTCCGCGTACAGTCTCTAGTACTCTGCATGTTCCTGAAAGCACACGAGCCAGCCTTATTCACAGGCTCGTGACGTCAGGCAATGGAGAAGCCAATCAGCAGCGCGCCATGCAAGTAACCATTAGCAATCCCTTCAAAGCTAAGCCGGTGCATTCTGTACTATTTATGGGGAACTGAAGAAACCAATTGTCAAATATTCCCAGAAACGGTTATATGTTAGTGAATGTATGTGGACGGAAAGACGACGACCGTTGAGGTAAAAACAGCACAATCATCCGCTCAATTGTCTGCGGCGAGGGAATGGACATGAAGACTCATTTGATAAGGTAGATATGGGCATCTTAATGTTCTCTCCGGATCCTGCATGGATCCTCCCCGTGGGCGAGAGAGATTTAAAAACAGTAGCATGTCTATCTTATATTGATATAACAAAATGGGATGGAATGCATGCTTTTGTTTCTTTTTCACATACATTTTCATCATAAACATCTAATTTTGACTGAGTTTTAGCATATAGTATATAGGCTACAGAAGTGACTTGACTTTTGCCATACAATAGGTTATTAAATTATCAATGACTAGAGACAATTCATAGGTCTGATTTCAGACTTAAATTGACCGAATGTTTTTTATTAGAATGGGCAGACTCTCCAATGCGTCAAGACGTATGTGGTGGATCGGGATTAAAACATTTTAGATTATAGTTTAGAGACAAATTCGCAATTATGTGTACATTACCTATGGGAAATTAAATTGGCATGGGTTAGAAATCAGTATTTACCCAAAACAGGAATTATGTTTCACAATTCGAAATAATCAGAGGTATAGGCTATGTCCTGGTGGCTGTTATAACTTTTTTCATCATATGCTTTTACTTGAAATGTTTTTCATGACAGCTGCTCATAGCCCCCTTCTTACCTTTTATGCATGTTATCATTTATTTGCCATGATCATAATTTAATCACTATTTCAATCTACGTTGCCCACCACCACATCTCAGCGGTGCTGTACTCTCTTTGATCTTTTGTGGAGCATGGGTGATGTGAAAGAGGAAGAGGCTCAACAGTTTAGAGGTTGCTAGATCATTGTGACAGTTGCTGATTGCTTCAACACCTTAGGACGTTTAATTAAGGATTTTCAATCCACTTACCAGAAGTGGAGCAAAAAACTTTACCTAGAAGCTTGCAGACTCCAAAATAGTTGGGGCTATGCATTATGTAGACATATTGAAAACTCTGAAAGTATTATAAGACTTTCAGAGTTAAGATAAATATTCATGTGTTTTACAGGAACAAAACTGCTCTTATTTTTTTTAGGAATGTCTAAATGTTAGGTTCATGGTGAATTCACATATCCAGCCATCATATTTCTTAGTTTTGCAATTGTTTTTAAATCATCCTTCATAGACCTGTCTTTAAAGCTCAATGGAAGTTGAATCCTCTTTGAATCTTTTGAATTCTTGCTTTCACAAATTAACATCTGTAAAATGATAGCTTAATAAATATAGTTTTAAAAGTTAAGAAGTTGTAATAGTTTTATTTGTGAAGTGTTGACACTAAATGCTTTGTGACTGATTGGATACTTTCAGACATTGGGAGGGAAAGTGATGCCGTTCGCACTTGTCATGGGGTGACACCACAACAGGAAGCCATCATCCTAAAGGCCTCCTCTCTCACTCTCTCCTAGCCTATGAGATTACATTTCTTCATGACACCTAATCTTACATCATCACTATCTCACCTCTCTCTCTCTCTCTCTCTCTCTCTCTCTCTCTCTCTCTCTCTCTCTCTCTCTCTCTCTCTCTCTCTCTCTCTCTCTCTCTCTCTCTCTCTCTCTCTCTCTCACACACTCACACGCACACGCACACGCACACACACTCTGTTGGGCAGCGGTGGATTTTTGTGGAAACGTTACAGTCTGAAATCTGGAATCAATAGCACGCCTCCTCATGCATATGGGCTACTTCTCTTGTAAAATGGAGGTGTGGGCAGGACAAGGCCGCGACCGGCCCCATACTATAAAAACACGGTGACAGCTGCCTCAGAGCGTCTGGGGAGCGCCTATTTTGACTGCGGCACCCTTTCGATGACATGTGTTGTCCCCGGGGAAGAATAACAGATAAGAGATGAACACACAACATCCTCGATCCCTGGCACCTCTCTCTCTCACACACACAACATCCTCGCAACCCGGTATCTCCCTTTCTCTCTCTCTCTTTCGCTCTCTTTCTCTCTCTCTACGTGTGACTGTGAGAGATTTTAATTCATATGCTAAGCATCTTGTTACATTTCTATCAATATCTCACTGAGAGAGAGAGAGCTATGCTCAATCATGAGGCATCAAAGCCAAAGGAACTGAATAATACTAAAAAATGCTATAGATGGAAGGAAAGTAGTGTGGAAGTCTACCAAAAAACAATTAGGCAACATCAAATTCCATCCCTTCTAGACAATTTCCTGGACAAAATGTTTCACTGTAATAGTGAAGGTGTAAACTTAGTAGAAAACCTAAACAGTATATTTGACCTCTCAGCTTCCCTACCAAATCTAAAAATGTTAAGCAGACAACCTAAGAAAATTAACAACAATGACAAATGGTTTAAAGAAGAATGCAAAAACCTAAGAAAGAAATTGAGAAACCTATCCAACCAAAAACATAAGAGACCCTGAAAACCTGAGCCTACGCCTTCACTAAGGTGAATCACTAAAACATTAGAGATGCACTACGGGAAAAGAATGAACAGCACATCAGATATCATCTTAATGTAATTGAAGAATCCATAGAATCTAACCACTTCTGGGAAAATTGGAAAAGTCAAAGAGCACAAAAAACACAAAGAGCTATCTATCCAAATAGAGATGTCTGGATAAACAACTTCTCCAATCTTTTTGTCTCTATAACACAGAACAAACAGCAAAAACATATACATGATGAAATAAAAATCAACTATTAAAGACCAGAACCAGAACCCACTGGATTCTCCAATTACATTGACTGAACTACAGGACAAAATACAAATCCTCCAACCCAGAAAGGCGTGTGGGGTTGATGGTATCCTACATGAAATGATAAAATATACAGACCACAAATTCCAATTTGCTATACTTAAACTCTTTAACACCATCCTCAGCTCTGGCATATTCCCCAATATATGTAACAAAGGACTGATCACCCCAATTTGGGGCGGCAAAAAAAATAAATAATAATAATCTGTCATTCTGCCCCTGAACAAGGCAGTTAACCCACTGTTCCTAGGCTGTCATTGTAAATACAAATGTGTTCTTAACTGACTTGCCTAGTTAAATAAAGCTTCAATAAAAAAAATACACAAAAGTGCAGACAAATTTGACCCCAATAACTACAGTGGGATATGTGTCAACAGCAACCTTGGGGAAATCCTCTGCATTAACAGCAGACTTGTACATTACCACATGACAGACCACGTATTCACCCTGCACACCCTAATTGACAAACAAACAAAACAAAGTCTTATGTTTTGTTGATTTCAAAAAATCTTTAGACTCAATTGGCATGAGGGCCTGCATTTCTTTCCACAGGGACAGGGGGTGAGCAGCTTAAGCCCCACCCTATTCAACATATATATCAACGAATTGGCAAGGGCACTAGTCTGCAACAGTCTGCAGCACCCGGCCTCACCCTACAAAAATCTGAAGTCAAATGTGTACTGTTTGCTGATGATCTGGTGCTTCTGTCCCCAACCAAGGAGGGCCTACAGCAGCAATGAGATCTGCACAGATTCTGCCAGACTTGGGCCCTGACAGTAAATCTCAGTAAGACAAAAATAATGGTGTTCCTAAAAAAGGTCCAGTTGCCAGGACCACAAATACAAACTCCATCTAGACACTGTTGCCCTAGACCACACAAAAAAAGTATACATACCTCAGCCTAAACATCTGCGCCACAGGTAACTTCCACAAAGCTGTGAACGATCCGAGAGATGAGGCAAGGGCCTTCTATGCCATAAAAAGGAACATAGAATTTGACATACCAATTAGGATCTGGCTAAAAATACTTGAATCAGTTATAGAACCCATTGCCCGTTATGGCTGTGAGGTCTGGGGTCCGCTCACCAACCAAGAATTCACAAAATGGGACAAACACCAAATTGAGACTCTGATAAATATCCTCAGTGTACAACGTGGAACACTGAATAATGCAAGCAGAGCAGAATTAGGCCGATACCCGCTAATTATCAAAATCCAGAAAAGAGACGTTAAGTTCTACAACCACATGAAAGGAAGCGATTCCCAAACCTTCCATAACAAGCCATCACCTACAGAGAGAGGAACCTTGGTCCTGGGGCTCTGTTCACAAACACAAACAGACCCCACAGAGCCCCAGGACAGCAACACAATTAGACTAAATTATGAGAAAACTAAAGTATAATTACTTGACACATTGGAAAGAATTTGCAAAAAAACTGAGCAAACTAGAATGCTATTTGGCCCAAACAAAGAGTACACAGTGCCATAATACCTGACCACTGTGACTGACCCAAAATGTATCTTTGACTATGTACAGAATCAGTGTACAGAATCAGTGAGTACTATGTACAGTATCAGTGAGCATAGCCTTGCTATTGAGAAAGGCTGCCAAAGGCAGACCTGGCTCTCAAGAGAAGACAGGCTATGTGCACACTGCACACAAAATGAGGTGGAAACTGAGCTGCACCTTCTAACCTCCTGCCAAATGTATGACCATATTAGAGACACATATTTCCCTCAGATTACACAGACCCACAAAGAATTCGAAAAAGAATCCAATTTTGATAAGCTCCCATATCTATTGGGTGAAATACCACAGTGTGCAATCACAGCAGCAAGATTTGTGACCTGTTGCCACAAGAAAAGGGCAACCTGTGAAGACCAAACACCATTGTAAATACAACCTATATTTATGTTTATTTTTTGTACTTTAACTATTTGCACATCATTACAACACTGTATATAGACATAATATGACATTTGAAATGTCTTTATTCTTTTGGAACCTTTGTGAGTGTAAAGTTTACTGTACATTTTTTGTTTATTTCACTTTTGTTTGTTATCTATTTCATTTGCTTTGGCAATGTAAACATATGTTTCCCATAAATTGAAATGAGAGAGAGAGAGTGTGGGGGGATGACCCAGCGGAGACACTTCAGACCATATAGTTTGGTCAACTCTTTCACATAAATAATAAATATATAGACGTTTATTTTTTTATTTCACCTTTATTTAACCAGGTAGGCTAGTTGAGTTCTCATTTACAACTGCGACTTGGCCAAGATAAAGCACAGCAGTTCGACACATACAACAACAAAGAGTTACACATGGAATAAACAAACATACAGTCAATAAAACAGTAGAAAAAAGAAAAAGCAAAAAGAAAGAAATAAGTCTATATACAGTGAGTGCAAATGAGGTAAGATAAGGGAGGTAGGGCAGTAAATAGGCCATGGTGGCGAGATAATTACAATATAGCAATTAAACACTAGAATGGTAGATGTGCAGAAGTTGAATGTGCAAGTAGAGATACTGAGGTGCAAAGGAGGAAGATAAATAAATAAATACAGTATGGGGATGAGGTAGTAGGATTGGCTGTTTACAGATGGCTATGTGCAGGTACCCATAAATATAGACATATGTACCTGTACAGTCATTGACCGTTGGGTCAGTAACAGAAAGGTTGCTAGTTCGATTCCCAGAGCCAACTAAGTGAAAAATATGCCGATGTGCCATTGAGCAAGGCACTTAAAAATATATTTAACCTTTATTTAACTATGCAAGTCAATTAAGAACAAATTCTTATTTACATTGAACGCCTAGGAATAGTGGGTTAACTGCCTTGTTCAGGGGCAGAACGACAGATTTGTACCTTGTCAGCTCAGGGATTCGATCTAGCAACCTTTACGGTTACTGGCCCAACGCTCTAACCACTTGGTTACCTGCCGCCCCTAGTTACTTAATTAACCCTAATTGCTCCTGTATGTCGCTCTAGATAAGAGCATCTGCTAAATTACTAAAATGTTAAATGTGAAATGAGCGAGAGAGAGAGAGAATGAGGTAGAAAATTGTCTGAAGAAGACTTTTGACAGTTAGACGATGAAACTTAACTCAGCCACAAATGACAGCTTGAAATGTTCAGACTTTTCAGTGGAGCATAAAAGGGAGACACTACTATGTGAGATATCTAGCCTTCCAGAAGTGATTTCATAGTCTATACCACAAGCTCTGACTGAGGGATATAACGTCTTCTTGCACTTAAACTAGGCTACTAACATATGGGAAGTACATACATACTAAATAGCTGTAAATAAATTACATGTTATTTTTAGCACCAGTAAAATCTGACTTGTCACACAGGGAATAATCTTTCCTGATTTAGAAGAATAAACCATTCAGTACAGCATAACCCACAGAATGAGATTAAATCATGAATAAAAACTAAATCAGACATATATGAATATCTCAGGACCCCTCGAGGCAATGACGCGATTAAATGCAAAAGGATTACTGCTGTAATATGTATAGGAGTAATGTTTTTCACCCAGTCAACGCATTTTCGTTTCGTATCCAGAAGGGGTAAAATAGAATTGTATTTAACCAAAGAAAAAGTATAGGCCTACCCATGTGCTACAATTGGCACAATTGAAGATGCTTTAGTTGGTTTCTCCAAAATTCTAAGATAACAATAGGAAGGCAGGCCATCTACAAAATGTAATATCTGCCTCTACACTATATGTCCTCACTTTATGTCCATACTCAGCGACAGACTGCTCCAAGGGGAGCTTGGTTTTACTACTGCTCTTTTACAGTATATGCAGGGAGCAACGTTGGGGCAAGGCTAGAAGGAGCTATTCTATTATATTCTATTCTATTCTTACTTGTCATACAATCAGACAATCCCCTAATGCAATTTAGCCAAAAAAACGTAATGTAGCCTACATTGGCTTCTATAGGCCCAGGCCCTGTGTAATTTCCTAAACCTAAATAGAGTCCACTTTAAAATAATTCTTAATTTGTTGTCTAAAATAAATGATACATTATTATTCTAAATAGCATGTCAATGCCACTCATCCTAGATGGAGATAATAACGCTATTTCGTTGAAGATAATGATTAGCCTACTTTTAGGTTTAATAAAAACCTTTTTCTGAAATGTATATTTTTTAAATCAACAAACACATTATTTTAGTTTAGGCTATTCACTAGGCCTACATATGCGAAATACGCCTATACATTTAACAAAATAAGTTGTATGTTTGTGTGCTGCTGATACGTGACCGGGCAAGTGGGAGTTGAAAGTGGGCAGTGGACTCTGTGATCGCTTGCCGTGCAGACACGCCGTGACTCCGGTAATAAAGTGAGAAATATTACCTCTGACTTGAGCTTTGATCAGCTGAGCGCACCGAGGACCGCCGAGGGCACTGTCGGTGGGGGGAGCGAGGAGCCGTGGGCGGGCAGGCTTTCCCTATAGCCCCCACCGCTCCACAGCCCTGTTTGGGTACAATCACCATCCAGTTGGGTTTTCCGATAGGCACGTCCCATTCATAAATCCATATTGAGCTCATAGATATTAATGTGTTGTTGTTTTTGCTCTCGTGTAATTTGTTTGGATTACAACTGGAGAGTTTTAAAAAGATGAGGCCTCTTTCTCAGACCTCAGCCTTCCTGATCAAATATGAAAACGTACATAAATTGGCCTTGGGACAAAACTATAAACTTCTGAAATGGGGGGACAACAAAATTGCGGATGAACATTTTGAAAACAAAAGAGAACTGAAATGCTCGTTTTAGTAGTACCTAGGTCTATAACTGGACTGTTATCAGAATTATTCCTTATGTCGCATGAGAAGAAAACTCTGTGGTGACAAATGCAGTATTTATCATTAACGTGTAATTCATTCCTATTAAATCTTGAATGACTGATTATTATTGTTTGATTCCCATTAACTTTAA
Organism: Brachymystax lenok tsinlingensis; assembly: GCA_030435695.1. Lineage (NCBI taxonomy): Eukaryota > Metazoa > Chordata > Actinopteri > Salmoniformes > Salmonidae > Brachymystax > Brachymystax lenok. The sequence continues at coordinate 25,461,200 of CM059794.1, forward strand.
ACGAAATACATGGATAAAACCGACATGTTTGATGTTTTTTAAATGATTAGTACATACAAATAAAAAATCATGTTGCTGTCATTAGAAAAATAATTAACACAATGTGAAACATCTGACAATGTTAGCATAGTTTTAACAAAGTCAATGTATATTATTTTTAATTGCATACCCTAACAAAATAAATAAACAATATGCCCTCTTCTGCCATTGAGAGTTCATATATTTCCTCACAAAATATTATTTTCTCACACACTAAAAATAATAAATGGTATTGGAAGATCACAAGATAATTACTTCTGACAAGGCAGACTATATCATGTTTATGGTGCACGTGCGTCACGGAGCTAAGAGTAAGGGGCAGGGCGGGATCATTCTAATAGGTTCACCATCAAGCATGTCGTATTCATAAAACGTCTTTATTTTCACGGCGTGGACAAGGAGGCAGGCGAGAGAGTGTGCTGTCACTCACCACATCTCAAACAGAGCGCGGGCCACTGTGCGCGTCCACGACGTGAGGAGAGGGTCTGCCGCTCAGCTGTAGCCAACAGCGTGCCAAAACTGATTAGAAAAGTATAGAAACAAAGTCTGAGTAGAATCACAGCACAGCAATATTATACACCACGGACCAAATACCCCCCCCACAAAGAAAAATAAAGAAAGGGAGAACAAATTAAAATAATAGGCTATGGCTCAACGGTCTCATGTCCATTGTTAGACATCGAAATTTTGAATTGTGAATCAAAACAATAAGTATATTGTTATATCTTTGAAATGATCAGTTGTAAACAGGCCACACCTAGACTAGATAGCCTACCTAGGCCTACTCCAAAGATCCGTTAATTTTCCCTTGGATTTGTTGGAATCGGCATAAACATATGCCAATGATGACCTCGCAGAATATTGACCCCAAACTCTACATAAACATTTTCCTGACTTTCCAACTCCATCGCAGAGAGAGAAATTCGATGGAACTTATAGATCTGCTCTGACCGTCCCATAACCGGAACAGCTGCTGCTGCTCTCCCCAACCCGATAATCAACACGCTGACACGACAACTGTGCTGCTTCCATGGAACTGGTCTGTTCTCAGCGTGAAATAGGCCTAAATGCAACTTTATATACGGAGGACGGATGTGGCGAATCCTCCAGTCATCATCTTACAGCCTCTTCCAATAATGCAGAATGCAATTCAATTGTTCTAAAACTGTTCTCCTATCTCATGAGTACATTTAAGGAGAGATACTGACGTGGGATCTATGTAGGCCTATTATGGGCTATATTTAAGCAATCTCTCTTACTCATTGAATAACCTCACAATACTTGTGATATCCCACTGACCTTTATTCGAGTATAGGCAATGCATGTAACACTAGGGGGCGAATTCAATCTGGATACAGATATAGACACACCCCAGCTCTGATGTATTATTATAGGCCCATGCACTTGTAGTTGGAGTATTACTGAATACCAAAAGTTCTGACGTGACAGAAACAATGTAAAGCATAATTCACATTTTCCTTCCTTCCGTTCTTTCTTTCTTCCTTTCTTTTGTTCTTTCTTTCTTTCTTTCTTTCTTTCTTTCTTTCTTTCTTTCTTTCTTTCTTTCTTTCTTTCTTTCTTTCTTTCTTTCTTTCTTTTTTCCTTCTTCTCATATATAACAAATATATGTCAAACATATAGGCATAGGCCTACTCTAGTATACTCTCAACTGAAATTGAAATCAGAGGGAATTTACGTTATAAAAAATACAGACTGATAGAAAATAGAAAGTATTATTATTATGACTGCCTTTTGAAATGTATAGGGAAAGGGTCTTTGGGAACAGTTGCTCTAGTTTAGATTAATGATTCTCAATGCTTATTCTGCAATACGGGTGAAAGGGATAGGCTCACTAATGATTCTAATATAATGTGTGGTGATAACCACTCCCTTTGAGATATTATCGCGCAGTGGGCAATGCTCTGGGGACGACCTGCGAGGCTGAAAAGCGACAGATAGCTTCTGCACCGGAGCGGATTTCTGCGTTAAAATCCCGCAAGCCTGGCCGACTCTAATATCAAGTGCCCCGGGTTGAATTAAAATGGGCTACAGGGACGGCTGGATGATAGCTGTAAGATGTATTTTTCGACTTTTTTTTCACTCTCAGTTTTTTGTTGTTGTTAAATTAGAAAATGTAGATGATCATGTTTGATATCTAAAATACAAAAAAGTTCAAAGAGTTTTAAAAATAATGCACACAAGTAAAAAGTAGAATGGCGTTTAAAAGTTCTCAATTTAAATGTTTTAATGTAAAAAGACAGAAAACGGAAAGAAAAATATATATTACATAATGTACAACCTATGATTCTTAAAAAATCTCAAACATTCTTAATCTCTGAGTTTAACAACAGGGATTTGAGGCAGGTCTCAATTTGAGCAATTGGTAGTTCTTGAACAAAACGAATGAGAGTCGTTCTGCCAGGGAACATGAACACTAAAAGCGGTGATATCATGAGAGGTATACACATCTAAAGACACGTACATATAGCCTAGATGTATACCTCAAAAACATGTTAGGATCCCTTCTAGACTTCTCCATTGGTGGAAGTTTTGAACATAAACTAATTTGTGCATGAAACTACACAATCGAGGACAATGCTCATTAAATCAAATAGGCCTATCGAGAGGAAAGTAAGGGAAGATAATTTAGAATGACTGATTATCTCAATAATTTCGATTCAATACTTTTACAAGTCCGATTTGTACTGAAGAAACGCCGCATAATTATCGACATGCACTGATCAATAAGAACGCCGTCCCCGTCCGTACAAACTTCTGTGGATGAATGCAGAGGATAAAAGAGGGGAGAGGAGCGAGACAGAGAAGAGATTGAGGGGGGAAGTAGAGAATCTTGCTGGACCGCAGGAGACGCACCACGGGCAATACCGCTCCATTCATCTTCATTGCCTTTTGTGTGCACAAAAAGCAACCCGTGCATAAGGTAAAGCCCGCATCAAAGCCGTGGCTTTATTTTATATCATACAGATCAGGATGGAGACAAAGCTTTATTTCCGCCAGGAGAGAGATATTTTACCTCCGCCTTACGGTTTTATGTTAGAGAGGTGTCAGCCGAAGGAAATGGATGGCTAATGCATAGGCAAAACGCCTCGCCTCGACATGCTGCACGTCAGCGGCTGTTCACAGGGGGAGAGCCGGGGATTTAAGGCCGGTGGGACCGGGGCCAGGCATGGGATTGAGCGCTAGCTGGGCATATAATGTATTCGGTCCCGTCACACACACGCACGCGCTCATACTCACATGAACACCAGGACGCATGCTCATTTACGCACAAGCACACACATTTACGCACAAGCACACAAGCACATTTACGCGCACATACACACACACACACACACACACACACACACACACACACACACACACACACACACACACACACACACACACACGATACCGACCTCACACTTTTCTAGGAGCATTAGCCATTCAAATCTGACTCCCAGTTCCTTGTATGCATGCATTCAGATTTCTCCTTTATTAGGTGGAAGAGAAAGAGTTAACGAGATTTACAATGCTGCTCAAAAACAGAGCTTCTCTGTCATATTTTCCTCCATGATAAATATAAATCTAAAGAAGTAATTGGAATTTACTGCGTACCTGAATAACTGCATAGAAATAAGCACACATTTCATTGGGGGGTTCACTGACACTGTTTGGCCATATAAAACCGGTGCATACATTATAATACACAGCAAATAATCTTATTTTGCACAAGCCTCGTGACATGCTTGGGATTCCGTCCAAATTATGGAGTATTCAAACCAACGTTTTCAATTTATTAAACCTATATGGGCAACATTTAATTTTAATGGGACAATTTATTTCTGGGAAGGGATTATCAACGCTGGTTGAAACTATACCAGTCTGTACATTTTCAGCAGTAGAATTGTAGGCTACAACCTTGTTTATATCAGTGGACTGGCACGTCAGGGGCTGGGTGTTGCCTAGCTCACAAACACAGGCAGACACAGGCAAACAGACAGAGGCATCAGACATTGACTTTGGCAATGACTTCCACAGACACATTCCTAAATTCTAAACACCTTCCCTTGTCTGCATGTGCTTACCGAATTTCGTAAAGGAGGACACAAATCCGCCAACTGGGATTGCAGTCATGCACGGGTCTCTCCAGGCCTGGCGCGTGGGAGATGTAAAGTGGCCGTTGGAAGCCCTATATATGCAACTATTTAGTTACACTCTCTGTCATATCCCTTTCTGATAGTTTCCTTGCATGAATAGACACTGTTCTCCATGTTGGTAGCACTATGTGTCAAATGAATATATATGTGGGACTCCTTACTGCCATTATTCATTGACTGGAGGATCTCTACCCCCCCCCCAACCCCCATCCCCTGCTCGACTGCTAGAGCTGAGACTGTGGGTGGGAGCACAAATTGTTTCTCCTCTATGATGAGGAGACCAGGGGCCTCAGTGATGCGATGGAGGAGAGAGATTTGTTCCCGGTGTAGTTCTGGTCCTGATAGGCCCATCAGGTAGGATCAGCAGGGAGCCACACTGAGGGGTCTGGGGTGAGGAGGGGGATAGAAAGGCATAGAGGGGGGCCATCGGTGGCTTGGTTGGGTTATTGTGGTGGTTGTTGATATGCTGGTGCGGGGAGCCTAGGTAGTTCGCTGCATGCTCTGCCTGCCAATGAGCTGAAAATGTGAGGAGGTTGTGGCCTCCGGGTGTTTTACGACAGGGTTTGTCTTCGCCAGAGCGTGCCACTGGCATCTTCACACCCTTGAGTTGCAGGGCAGGGCAGAGGTGGGGAACAAGGAGGAGGAAGGGAGGCTATAAATTAGCTGGTCTGGTAGACTGATGGTCGGTCAGTGATCTCAGGGAATGGCACCCACCCTGACCCCGTGTGCTTAGGCCCCAGCTGAGCCTGCACTGCATGGAGATGAGAACCAGGGATGTAAACCAATCTACCCCAGCCCAGCTAGCCCAGCCTGCCAGCCAGCCCAGCAGGCCCAGCTCTATCCCCCCATCACCCTGGCCCGTGGCCCGGTCCAGCTCAGCTTCCTTCTAGGGGTATGGTATGGAGGATGTATACGTGTGTATGATCATCACCCTGGGATGGTGTGATAAGAAGGATTCTAAAGTGCTGATTAGATCAGGGGCATGTTTGTCTTCCAGTATCAGGGATTACATGATTTATCGAGAGAGAGGTTTGTTGGCGGGGGGCGGTGGCGGGTGCTAACTCCCCGCCCACACCCAAAGGACGGGCATTCCATTAAACTCCATGCATATTAAGTAGTTGGGATCTATTTACACAGGGAAGCAGCTAATTTGCCCCTGTAGCGAACAAGCCCACATCTGATAATCTATTTCCCCACTGGAGAGCCCCCCCCACACACACACTTCCCATTGAAGAAGACCTGGGAAACATCCACTGATGTCCCATTAGTGTGAGGACACATCCATTTGTCCCGTCCCTATCTCTTTACGTATTCATCGTTTCCCACTACACACTCTCCCCATTGAGATTACCTATATATAGGGTACAGGTAGATGGCTAGGTAGATAATGTAAGCAAGGGAAAGCACTTTAACAGCCCTGTGGCCCACCATGAATCAAGCCTCATTCTATCAACTGGGGTGCTAACCACTGGGTTACCATCACTAGGAATATGTGCAGTTCCTGGATTACCTTGTATTGTAATAGATGCATTGTGCCGGCAAAGAATATAGCAGTTTGTATTCAAGCAGAATTAACAAAAAGAGTGGAAGGATTGCTAGGAGAATGGGAAGAGGAGGGAGGAAAGGGGGCATAGTATAATTAGAGCAGGTTGGGATAGGGAGGTTTAGTTAGTTCCTTTAGATGTGAAATCTAATTTCTATATAATGTCATTTAAATCCCGTCATCCAGGAGTTGTATTTGAACTTGGATTATCAGAATCATCAGCCTGTGAATGCTAAAGATCCTTTTTGTGGGGTGCAATGTTCTTCAAGTTCACAAGTCACAGGTTTTCTTTGAATGATTATAAGGCAGAGAGAAAGGATGGAATCCCGTTTAGAGTTGAATAAAGAGGGAAGAAAAAGAAAAGGATAAGAGAAGTGAAATGAAGGAAAAAAGTAAATTAGTTTACTTACAAAAGTAAGTGGTTCTGGTCCCTAGAAACAAAGTCTCTGATATACTAATTACATTTCCTGTAGTTATTTTGTTTTATTTGTATCTTGTTGACTCCAATTCCAATTCTCCCTTTGCCTAAAACTTTTCAGCACATCCCTGCCCTGCTTAAAGTGGTGATGCTATGAACAGCCCATTCTGCTAAAACTATACCACAGAAGGTGGTGTGACCAAATAAGTACTTTAATAATTAAACAAACACAATTAGAAATAAACTTTTGATCCCCTTGACCAGTGTAATGAACCATATAAAGACCTGGTATTAATGCAAAAGACTTCTCCACAGACGACTCTCATAATGCCTTATATAACAGGGGTGGACAACTCTGGCCCCTGAGTTCCTCAGCCCCGGTGATTTTTGCTCCCCCTTACTCTTTAATTGATAAATTAATTTAATTTATTGGTTGAAGAGTCCACACACCTGAACCGTTTTTTTCTCTCCATGCTACTGACACGTCTTTGAAGGGAATTGCTAAATACTCCATCTGCCTCATTCAAATCGTTAAAGACACTTGACAAATAGAAATTGATTGATTTCCAATAGGCTCTCTTCCAGTAGTCAACATCACTGCATAGCCTACATGGGGATGGGGAACTTGCATGGCTCTGTATGGAGAGAATGGCTGTAGTTAGTTCTTTGTTCTGCAGAACAGACATCATTCTCATTGAGAATCCCCTCTCCCCATAGAGGCATGTTGACAATAAGACGGAGAGGCCTCTCTGAGACCGTACAGGTGTGCTGCATTGTCTTTCCTTCGTGACAGCACTGAAAGAGGAACACGCTACTCACTGAGGAGAGGCTGATTGTGGCCGTTTTATCGACGGATGGACTCCCCGTGTAATTCCCAGATACAGAGGGATGGGAAGGAAAAAAATAAATAGCTGTAAACTTTTATCTCTGCCAGGCAGCCGAGGGAAGGGGTGAGAGGTCGCTTCCCCCTAAGCCGGGAAACACAGAGAACATTAGTGAGGAAGCAGGCTTTACCTAGGCCTGGCCAGACCTCCACTAGCTCTAATCTAGAGACTGGAGGAAGAGAGCAGACACACCAGCCAGCCACATTGGCATCAGACGCTACTCCAGACGTCTTCTCCTCTGTCTGTCGGTGTGTGGGGTCTCTCTCACGAACTCAATGTTTTTTTAAAGGATTAGATGAATTTTTCATGCTTCAAATCCAAAAGACCAACTTGAACGTAAAAGTCCTTAAACAAGACAGAATAAAGACTTGTGTGAGGTTTGTCGGTGGGGTGGAGAGGTGGGCTCCCAGGCCAAACTGTTGGTCACATATGACACTAGTGTCACACTGCATGTTACAGTTATGCACCAGCTTCGTTCTTACCCTCTACGAGTAGTACTTCCCGAATCCAGTCCTCCAGTACCCCAACAGTACACATTTTTATTGTAGCCTTGGACAAGCACACCTCATTCAACTTGTCAACTAATCATCAAGCCCTCAAAAAGTTCAATCAGGTGTGCTTGTCCAATGCTACAACAAAAATGTGGGCTGTTGGGGGTGGAGTGAAGACCTATTTGCGACCAAGCTTTAACTTCCTGACTGATGTCTTGAGATGTCGCTTCAATATATACACATTATTTTCCTTTCTCATGATGCCGTCTATTTTGTGAAGTGCCCTCCTGCAGCAAAGCACCCCAACAACATGATGCTGCCACCCCCGTGCTTCACGGTTGGGATGGTGTTCTTCGGCTTGCAAGCCTCCCCCTTTTTCCTCCAACCGATGGTCATTATGTCGAACAGTTCTATTTCTGTTTCAACAGACCAGAGGACGTTTCTCCAAAAAGTACGATCTTTGTCCCCATGTGCAGTTGCAAACCGTAGTCTAGCTTTTTTATGGCGGTTTTGGAGCAGTGGCTTCTTCCTTGCTGAGCGGCCTTTTAGGTTATGTCGACATAGGACTCGTTTCACTGTGTGTATAGATACTTTGTACCTGTTTTCTTCCAGCATTTTCACAAGGTCCTTTGCTGTAGTTCTGGGATTGATTTGCACTTTTCGCACCAAGGTACGTTCATCTCTAGGAGACAGAACGCGTCTCCTTCCTGAGCGGTATGGCGGCTGTGTGGTCCCATGGTGTTTATACTTGCGTACTATTGTTTGTGCAGATGAACGTGGTACCTTCAGGCGTTTGGAAATTGCTCCCAAGGATGAACCAGACTTATGGAGGTCTACAATTTCTTTTCTGAGGTCTTGGCTGAATCTTTTTGATTTTCCCAGGATGTCAAGCAAAGAGGCACTTTGAAGGTAGGCCTTGAAATACATCCACAGGTACACCTCCAATTGACTCAAATTATGTGAATTAGCCTATCAAAAGCTTTTAAAGCCATGACATCATTTTATGGAAAGTTTCAGGCTGTTTAAAGGCACAGTGAACTTAGTGTATGTAAACTTCTGACCCACTGGAATTGTGAAATAATCTGTTTGTAAACAAATGTTGGAAAAAATTACTTGTGTCATGCACAAAGTAGATGTCCTAACCGACTTGCCAAAACTATAGTTTGTTAACCGTCTGATGGCTATGAGACAGAAGCTATTTTTTGGTCTCTCGGCCCCAGATATGATGCACCTGTACTGACCTTTTCTCCTGGATGGTTGCGGGGTGAACAGGCAGAGACTCGGCTGGCTGTTGTCCTTGATTATCTTTTTGGCCTTCCTGTGACATTGGGTGCTATAGGTGTTCTGGAGGGCAGGTAGTTTGCCCCCGGTGATGCTTTGTGCAGACCGCACCACCGGTCAGGACGCTCTCAATGGTGCAGCTGTAGAACCTTTTGAGGATCTGCGGACCAATGCCAAATCTTTTGAGTCTCCTGTGAGGGAAAAGGTGTTGTTGTGCCCTCTTCACGACTGTCTTGGCATGTTTGGACCATGATAGTTCATTGATGATGTGGACACCAAGGAACTTGAAACTCTCAACCCGCTCCACTACAGCCCCATCAATGTTAATGGGGGCCTGTTCGACCTGCCTTTTCCTGTAGTCCACGATCAGCTCATTTGTCTTGCTCATATTGAGGGAGAGGTTGTTGTCCTGGCACCACACTGTCAGGTTTCTGACCTCCTCCCTATAGGCTGTCTCATCGTTGTCGGTGATCAGGCCTACCACTGTTGTTCCGTCAGCAAACTTAATGATAGTGTTGGAGTCGTGTTTGGCCACGCAGTCGTGGGTGAACAGGGAATACAGGAGGGGACTAAGCACGCACCCCTCAGGGCAGACGTGTTGTTGCCTACCCTTACCACCTGGGGGCGGCCTGTCAGGAAGTCCAGGAAGTCCATTTGCAGAAGGAGGTGTGTTTGGTCCAAGGGTGCGTGGGCACTACGGTGTTGAACGCTGAGCTGTAGTCAATGAACAGCATTCTCACATAGGTGTTCCTTTTGTCCAGGTGGGAAAGGGCAGTGTGGAGTGCCATTGAGATTGCATCATCTGTGGATCTATGGGGCGGTATTCAAATTGGAGTGGTGCTAGGGTATCCGGGATGATGCCATGACTAGCCTTTCAAAACACTTCATGGCTACCGATGTGAGTGCTACGGGGCGGTAATCATTTAGGCAGGTTACCTTCGCTTCCTTTGGCACAGGGACTATGGTGGTCTGCTTGAAACATATAGGTATTACAGACTCGGTCAGGGAGAGGTTGAACATTTCAGTAAATACACTTGCCAGTTGGTCCACGCATGCTTTGAGTACACGTCTTGGTAATCCGTCTGGTCCCACGGCTTCGTGAATGTTGACCTGTTTAAAGGTCTTGCTCACATCGGCTACCGATAGCGTTATCACACAGTCATCCGGAACAGCTGGTGCTCTCATGCATGCTTCAGTTTTGTTTGTCTCGAAGCGAGCATAAAAGGCATTTGGCTCGTCTGGTAGGCTCGTGTCACTGGGCAGCTCACGGCTGGGTTTCCCTTTGTAGTCCGTAATAGTTTTCAAGCCCTGCCACATCCGACAAGCGTTAAAGCCGGTGTAGTAGGATTCAATCTTGATCCTGTATTGATGCTTGGCCTGTTTGATGGTTCGTCTGAGGGAGTAGCGGGATTTCTTATAAGCGTCCGGATTAGTGTCCCACTCTTGAAAGCTACAGCTCTAGCCTTTAGCTCGATGCGGATGTTGCCTGTTATCCATGGTTTCTGGTTGGGATATGTGCATACGGTCACTGTGGGGAAAACATCGTCGATGCACTTATTGATGAAGCCGATGACTGAGGTGGAATACTCCTCAATGCCATTGGTTAAATCCTGGAAATTATTCTTCTGTGATAGCAAAACAGTCCTGTAGCGTGGCATCTACATCATGTTAACATTATTATGATTTGTGGCAAAAATACTATTCAAGCCCTGGGACCGATATTAGCATTTTTTGCACATCATGTTCAAATCATCTATTAGTGACTTTGTTGAGCATCACAATCAATTTTAGATGCTTTCGGATGATTTGGACATGATGGCGAAAACTGATGACCATGACTTGACTTGTGCCACAAATGCACAAATATTAGCATTTGGAAACAGTGCCAGGGAAGCTAAACCAAAGCATGGATTGCTGTCAATACCTTGTCCATAGACTTCTTACAGGGTAAAGAAACCAATGTGTAATTTTGTAATTTGGGTGAGCTATCCCTTTAATGCCCATAAGTTCAAGTGGCTTAAAGTAAAGTGAAATTCATATGTATGACACATGGATAACGCTCTTTTAAATGAAGATCCATCTGTAGAACTGTCTCTGAGAACCTATCAAAGGACATTTATGAAAATGGAGCATCAAGCTAACAATGGAGCATCAAGCTAACTCCATCAGGGTCTTGGAGCCTGGAGAGGGGGGGAGAGGAGGGAGAGAAAAGGGGGTGACACTCTCGGTGTTTGCGTTTAGAGGGGAGGGCTGAAGGGTAATGAGGACTCAGAGCTGCTTGAACTTTCCTTTGACTTACACAGTCCTTCTTTCTCGCTCCCTCTCCCTGTCGGCTGTTACATTCCCTCCTTTATCAACATGGTCTCATGTCAGGGCACTCCTTAAATTCTTCCTCCACCTTTATTTCCTTCGCTCCTCCTCTCTGCCCCAAATTCCTCTCTCTTCATTGTGCTCCACTCCAAATACAGCATCCCCTGCCCCCCTCCTCTCACCCCTTCAAAATAAGAAACAGTAAATCCGGTGCCTCTTACTGCAGCCGTGTTTACCATCCCACAATACAGCACACATTTTTGTTCATCACCCAGGATCGCATGCACATGCACACGCACACACACACTCTTATCGCCGAACAAAGCAGCATTTTCTCAGCCGCAAAGCCCCTGAAACCCCCTGAAACCCCCTGATTGTTACAGCAGTAAGTACGGCAGGCGTTGCTTACGATGGTTCCCTCTGCTAAACCTGGAGACTACGGCAACACACACTCCAATAGACGCTTCCTACACCCAGAAAGATGCCTGTCAACGCTGCCTGACACAACCACAAAACTCAGATTAGGGCTTGCTCTGAACCGCGATTTCAAAAGATGTGTTTTTTCTCTTCATTCAACCATGAGAGGGTGGGAATATAAATCAAATTAAAACTCCAATGAGAAATAATCTGCATCTATTCCACCGTTTAGAAAGGTGTCTAAAGTTATTGATGTCAACTTTGTGTGCTTTATTGATACCTGGGCTGTGTCATGGGGGTAATTGAAGTCTGAGGATTGGAATGCATCCGTAATGGGAATACTGAGAGTTTTAATGCCCAGGTAAAATGAAAAAGATGCTGTGTTGTGTCTGTGGAAATGTAGAAATGTATTCCTCCCTTTGTTGGTCTCTTTTACAAAGTCTGAGGGCAGTGGGAGAGAGAAGATTGCATAGGCTAAGGAGAAGCCATTGGTAGCATGTGGAGTAAATGCTTCTTTCTTTGATATTAAACTGTCCAGAAATGATTGTGTCACCTTAAATGTAAACAGAGCAGCATACTTTAATAGCGTATAGTGGCTATACTGTGAGGCTATAGATGCTTAACTGAGTTATGTTTATTTTGCTCTCCCCTTCCTCGTTTACATCATCTAATTTTCTGGCAATTTTCCCTGGCGTGGGATTATTCTCCCTACTCAACACGGATGATGGTTTCTCAGACAAAAACAAGATACGTCGTCGACTGAATTTCAATTAATAAAGCCGCTGGATTTTACATGTGGAAGAGGTCTAATGTAAAACAACAATACTGGTTCCCGTACTGTAGGACTTAGACTACTGAAGACACACGTTCAAAATACATTTCTGTGAATACAGTGGGGCAAAAAAGTATTTAGTCAGCCACCAATTGTGCAAGTTCTCTCACTTAAAAAGATGAGAGAGGCCTGTAATTTTCATCATAGGTACACTTCAACTATGACAGACAAAATGAGGGAAAAAAAAATCCAGAAAATCACATTGTAGGATTTTTAATGAATTTATTTGCAAATTATGGTGGAAAATAAGTATTTGGTCACATACAAACAAGCAAGATTTCTGGCTCTCACAGACCTGTAACTTCTTCTTTAAGAGGCTCCTCTGTCCTCCACTCGTTACCTGTATTAATGGCACCCGTTTGAACTTGTTATCAGTATAAAAGACACCTGTCCACAACCTCAAACAGTCACACTCCAAACTCCACTATGGCCAAGACCAAAGAGCTGTCAAAGGACACCAGAAACAAAATTGTAGACCTGCACCAGGTTGGGAAGACTGAATCTGCAATAGGTAAGCAGCTTGGTTTGAAGAAATCAACTGTGGGAGCAATTATTAGGAAATGGAAGACATACAAGACCACTGATAATTTTCCTCGATCTGGGGCTCCACGCAAGGTCTCACCCCGTGGGGTCAAAGAAAGGTGAGCAAAAATCCCAGAACCACACGGGGGGACCTAGTGAATGACGTGCAGAGAGCTGGGACCAAAGTAACAAAGCCTACCATCAGTAACACACTACACCGCCAGGGACTCAAATCCTGCAGTGCCAGACGTGTCCCCCTGCTTAAGCCAGTACATGTTCAGGCCCGTCTGAAGTTTGCTAGAGAGCATTTGGATGATCCAGATGAGGATTGGGAGAATGTCATATGGTCAGATGAAACCAAAATAGAACTTTTTGGTAAAAACTCAACTCGTCGTGTTTGGAGGACAAAGAATGCTGAGTTGCATCCAAAGAACACCATACCTACTGTGAAGCATGGGGTGGAAACATCATGCTTTGGGGCTGTTTTTCTGCAAAGGGACCAGGACGACTGATCCGTGTAAAGGAAAGAATGAATGGGGCCATGTATCGTGAGATTTTGAGTGAAAACCTCCTTCCATCAGCAAGGGCATTGAAGATGAAACGTGGCTGGGTCTTTCAGCATGACAATGATCCCAAACACACCGCCTGGGCAACGAAGGAGTGGCTTCGTAAGAAGCATTTCAAGGTCCTGGAGTGGCCTAGCCAGTCTCCAGATCTCAACCCCATAGAAAATCTTTGGAGGGAGTTGAAAGTCCGTGTTGCCCAGCGACAGCCCCAAAACATCACTGCTCTAGAGGAGATCTGCATGGAGGAATGGGCCAAAATACCAGCAACAGTGTGTGAAAACCTTGTGAAGACTTACAGAAAACGTTTGACCTCTGTCATTGCCAACAAAGGGTATATAACAAAGTATTGAGATAAACTTTTGTTATTGACCAAATACTTATTTTCCACCATAATTTGCAAATAAATAAATTAAAAATCCTACAATGTGATTTTCTGGATTTCTTTTTCTCATTTCGTCTGTCATAGTTGAAGTGTACCTATGATGAAAATTACAGGCCTCTCTCATCTTTTTAAGTTGGAGAACTTGCACAATTGGTGGCTGACTAAATACTTTTTTGCCCCACTGTATGTAAGGAAAAGGTTACTACATAACTGTGTTTAACAACAATGTTTTGAGTCATATGGTCTTGTAAATGTACAGCATGTTATATAAAAAGTTTTAGAACACCTACTCATTCAAGGGTTTTTATTTATTTTTACTATTTTCTACATTGTAGAGTAACAGTGGAGAAATCAAAACTATGAAATAACACATGTAGTATCATGTAGTAACCAAAAAAGTATTAACTACTTAGGGAGTGGTGGGGCGCTAGCGCCAAATTCAAAATCCAAAAGTTGAATTATTAAACATTCATTAATATACAAGTGTTGCATAGTCATCAAAAGCTCTGCTTCTTGGCAATATCACAACGTTGTCAGATTTCAAAAAGGCTTTACGGTGAAAGCACTACATTTGATTGTTTGAGGGTAGCATCTCCAATATTTTACACATTTCACAGCGAAAACAAATCCCTTACCTTTTGAAGAACTTCTGCTGAGGGCTTCCCAAGTGTCCAACGAAGACAACCCATGGTTCTTTTGTTAGAAAAAGTAATTTATTAAAGCCATAAATCTCAGTTTGGTTGGTGCGTTATGTTCAGAAAATCCAACGTCGAATCGCCCATTGAAACGTGAAGAGAACGCGTTCAAATATACCTATAAACTTTTCCTAAACAAATCAAATACCAGTTAAAATGCATCCTTAGCTATCCTTTTATGAATATGAGCGATAATATTTCACTCGGATGGTCACCTAAATGTTATATAAGTAAAACAAAGTGGGGTGCGCAGCCAGACTCGCGCACGAGAAAACTTGTTGACATCTGAGCTACCTTGGCCATTCTTCTTCTTATTGGTGTCCTTTAGTAGTGGTTTCTTTGCAGCAATTTGACCATGAAGGCCTGATTCATGGCCGACTACAAAGGGAAGCACAGCCGAGAGCTGCCCAGTGACACGAGCCTACCAGGCGAGCTAAATCAATTCTATGCTCGCTTCGAGGCAAGCAACACTGAGGCATGCATGAGAGCATCAGCTGTTCCAGATGACTCTGTGATCAGGCTCTCCATAGCCGACGTGAGTAAGACCTTTAAACAAGTCAACATACACAAGGCTGCGGGGCCATACGGATTACCAGGACATGTGCTCAGTGCATGTTGCGACAAACCTACAGGTGTCTTCACTGACATGTTCAACATGTCCCTGATTGAGTCTGTAATACCAACATGCTTCAAGCAGACCACCATAGTCCCTGTGCCCAAGAACACAAAGGCAGCCTGCCTAAACGACTACAGACCCGTAGCACTCACGTCCGTAGCCATGAAGTGCTTTGAAAGGTTGGTAATGGCTCACATCAACACCACTATCCCAGAAACCCTAGACCCCCTCCAATTTGCATACCGCCCAAACAGATCTACAGATGATGCAATCTCTATTGCACTCCACACTGCCCTTTCCCACCTGGACAAAAAGAACACTTATCTGAGAATGCTATTCATTGACTACAGACTGTTCTCTCTACTACTGCATGGCAAGCGGTACCGGAGTGCCAAGTCTAGGACAACAAGGCTTCTCAACAGTTTTTACCCCCAAGCCATAAGACTCCTGAACAGGTAATCAAATGGCTACCCAAACTTTTTGCATTGTGTGCCCCCCCCTGCTACTTTCTGTTTATCATATATGCATAGTCACTTTAACTATACATTCATGTACATACTACATCAATTGGGCCGACCAACCAGTGCTCCCGCAAATTGGATAGCCGGGCTATCTCTCTGCATTGTGTCCCGCCACATGCCACCCACCACCCGCCAACCCCTTTTTTACGCCACTGCTACTCTCTGTTCATCACATATGCATAGTCACTTTAACCATAACTACATGTAAATATACTACCTCAATCAGCCTGACTAACCGGTGTCTGTATGTAGCCTCGCTACTTTTATAGCCTCGCTACTGTATATAGCATGTCTTTTTTTTACTGTAGTTTTTATTTCTTTACTTACCTATTGTTCACCTAATACTTTTTTTTTGCACTATTGGTTAGAACCTGTAAGTAAGCATTTCACTGTAAGGTCTACACCTGTTGTATTCAGCGCACGTGACAAATAAACTTTGATTTGACTTGATTTGATTCACACAGTTTGCTCTGAACAGTTGATGTTGAGACGAGTCTGTTACATGAACTCCGTGAACTATTTATTTGGGCTGCAATTTCTGAGGCTGATAACTCTAATGAACTTATATTCTGCAGCAGAGGTAACTCTGGGTCTTCCATTCCTGTGACGGTCCTCATGAGAGCCAGTTCCATCATAGAACTTGATGGTTTTTGCGACTGAACTTGAAGAAACTTTCAAAGTTCTTGAAACGTTCCGTAATGACTGACCTTTATGTCTTAAAGTAATGATAGACTGTTGTTTCTCTTTGCTTATTTGAGCTGTTCTTGCGATAATATGGACTTGGTCTTTTACCAAATAGGCTCAAACACATTAAGAAGGAAAGAAATTCCACAAATTAACTTTTTAACAAGGCACTCCTGTTAATTTAAATGCATTCCAGGTGATTACTTCATGAAGCTGGTTGAGAGAATTCCAAGAGTGTGCAAAGCTGTCATCAAGGCAAAGGGTGACTATTTGAAGAATATCAAATATAAAATATATTTTGATTTGTTTAACACTTTTTTGGTTACTACATGATTCCATGTGTGTTTTTTCATAGTGTTGATGTCTTCATTATTATTCTACAATGTAGAAAATAGTAAAAATAAAGAAAAACCCTTGTATGAGTAGGTGTTCTAAAACATTTGACCGGTAGTGTAAATGTACAGCATGTCATCTAAATGTACAGTATGTCTTGTAAATGTACAGTATGTCTTGTAAATGTACAGTATGTCTTGTAAATGTGGAGTATGTCTTGTAAATGTACAGCATGTCATGTAAATGTACAGTATGTCTTTTAAATGTGGAGTATGTCTTGAAAATGTGTGCATCTGCTATTTGTTCTGTAGTGTTTGTTTCAAGAGGTCCATTTAGCCATCAGTGCTTACTCATACACTCACACAGGCCAGGTTAAACGGCATGGGAAGCGGGCAGCCTGCACACTGTTTGTTTTGGACTCAGTGGCATCTCATTTACACGTGTTAATTGCAGCTAATTGGTTTTAATGAGATGAACAGGAAACCCTCTGGGACTGTTCATACCTTTAATTTGTAGTAAATATCATTAATTAACATATACTAATTACAGCCAATTAACATTGATTGAGAGATGCCAGCGATGGGGAAAAAGTACAAACCACCCCCCAAAAAATCCTATGGAGTCAGCAGGAAAAAAGGAACGGCACATGTAGGGAACGTCACGGACTGAGGCAGGAGGTAGTATTATCAAGTAGCATCTGTCTGGCTGGTGTTCCCTCTCATTCTCACTCCGGAGCGTTTGGGAAAGATCGGGAACGTTGACTGCACCCCCACTCTCCTCCCTGATCCATGCCCGCCGGCCAGGAGCCCCCCTGTTGACTGCGCCCCATGGCACACCTGCGCAGGAAGCGTCCCCACGATGGCGGCGGACAGAGGGCATCTGTGTGCCCACGAGAGGCCAGCGTGTGCCACACAGTCTGAGCAGGAGAGATTAGAGGATTTACCACTGAGAGAGGAGGGAGGGAGGGAGGGAGAGACAGGAAGGAGAGAGAGAGAGAGAGAGAGAGAGAGAGGGAGAGAGACAGGAGGGAGAGAGAGAGAGAGAGAGAGAGAGAGAGAGAGAGAGAGAGAGAGAGAGAGAGAGAGAGAGAGAGAGAGAGAGAGAGAGAGAGGGAGAGAGACAGGAGGGAGAGAGACAGGAGGGAGAGAGACAGGAGGGTGAGAGAGAGAGGGAGAGGACAGGAGGGAGAGAGACCGGAGGGAGAGAGAGAAAGTGAGAGAGACAGGAAGGAGAGAGAGAGAGAGAGAGAGAGAGAGAGAGAGAGAGAGAGAGAGAGGAGGGAGAGAGAGGGAGAGGAGGCGTAGAGAATTGTTAAAAGAAGAGGAGAAAGTGTAAAGAGATTGAGTAAAAAGAGGGAAGGAGACAAAAAAAGGAAGAGGGAAGAAGAGAGTTTCTGTGGCGATGGAGAAAGGAGGGAACAAGGGAAAGAAAGTGACAATGAGAGAGAGATAGAGGGTATAGAATGCTTGATGACAGCTGAAAATGGGGGAGTGTGGAGAAGAGAGTGAGACAGAGAGAGCAGCTGAACTATATGGCTGCATGAGATTAGCCACATTTAAACAGCTAGCAACTAGCTAACAAAGACACACATTGGGCAGGCTATATTTTGGTGTCAGGCTCTGGGCATATGGGCAGACAGACTGTTGGAGAAGGACACTACGTCAGAGACTGAAGTGATTCCCAGTCGAGCGAGAGAAAATAGAGCTGAAAAGAGAGAGAGAGAGAGAGAGAGAGAGAGAGAGAAAACACATTAAATCAGAGAGGGTGGGAGAGAGAATAAGAGCAAAACAGGGAGAGAGAGGGATAAAACAAGAAAGCAGAGCACAGAAAGAACATGAGAAAGGGGATGGGAAATCCAAGAGAGAGATAGATGAAGAGGGAAGATAGGACTGTACTGTACTTGGCTACAAACCTAGTGTCACCTGTGCCACCAAGACTGACTTTGACACTGTAAAGCCTGACACTGTGGCGAGTGTGTACTCAGAGCCACATGCTCCCAGGCATGGTGGCAGAAGCTGGCAGTGCCCGCCAGGGCAAGGTGTGAATGTGTGTCAGATGGTTCAGCGGGAAGACTGGCAGTGGGCACCACCATGATCCCACTGAAGGGAGAGGCAGCAAGGCTAAACCTGCCTACGCTGTGATGACCCTCCTGGGTGAACACCCCGATGGCAACCCACCCCCACCTCCACTGCTAAGGGTAGACACACACACACACACACACAGGGGGGGGGGGGGACACCTTGCCTTTGGACATGCTGAAAAGACTGCTTGAATACGAGGAAAATAGGCATTAACTCTGAATGGCTAAGGTAAGCGTTAAGGTTTGGGATAGGCTTAAAACTAAAATCTCAAAAACTTTCTATCGCTGGATTCGAACTTGGAATCAGAGGCTTGGAATCAGAGGCAGATGCTTACGCCCATCCACCATCCCCGTCCACAACGCCCATTCGCCATCCCACAACGCCCTAGCAAAATCGAAACCTACTTGAAACCTACTACCAGCGCACACTGTTGCCCCTGGTAGCCAGTTTCCACGTCATCTCCCAATGCCCTCAGACATGAATGGATGTTGAATACTGACTTGTATCACAGGTTGACCTGGCTGCTGTGTGTGCTGGGGTGGATGCTCACTGCAGAGATGACAGGCAGAGCTTCAACCTTTCCACAGGCCTGTCTTTAAACACAACCGGTAGGGTCTAATAAATCTTTCAAAGGGTGCCTGACTTCACAGCTTCGCTCCGGCTTTAAAGGCAGGACAGGAGTCTAAGACAAAGGCCAGCAGGAAGCGAGAAAGAGAGATATGGAAGAGAGAGAGGGAGTCAGAGCGAGGGAGTCAGAGAGTGAGAGACAGTGAGTGAGTCAGAGAAAGAAAGAGGGATGGAAAAGAGAGAGAGAGAGAGAGGCCTTCCTGTAGTCACACCTCATGAATATTTAACTGAACTTGTTGGAGTGAGGAAAGAAGATAGAGGTTGTGTGTGTGTGTGTGTGTATATGTGTGTGTGTGTGTTGGTATCATTGAGGAATAGCCATTCCCATGGCAACAGTGCGTCAGGTAGGCAGGCGACATGGGCTCTGAGCTGCCCTCTTTAGTCCCTGGAGGGGGAGAGGGGGAAGAGGGCGAAGGGGGGGAAGCATTTTGTTGCGGTACACTTGACAAAACAAAGACAACTCACTCCTCTGGTCCCGTGCCACATTTCTTATTCATAAACAAGTGTGGCTGGCTGTACGGACACGATAAAGCGTAGTGCGCAGAGCCCTATGCCGAGACGGCCACCGATTTGAATGCAAAGCCTCAGCTGCACCAAATCCCTCCCCCCTGTCCTCACCCCCCACCTCCCCCCTCTCTATTATTCCGCCGGATTTCACCGCTATTTTTGGACGTGGCGCTAAGCCATCCAAAGGATCTCCAATGGAGATATGGCATCAAAAAAACCTTTCTCTCTCCATCCCGTGCCATCATTAACATAAACATTTAAGAATAACATGCGAAAGAATGAGGAAAAACGAATGAATAAAATGAATACAAAATATCCACACACACAAATGTCCATATCTCCGACAATGTTCAACGTTTGTCCCCATCCATTCTCTCCACACACAACAGTGGATAATTGGGTGATTCTTTTTCTTAATGGATTATTTGTTTTGATTTGGGCCTAAAAATATGTTGACTTAAGGGGGCCAGGGGATGCATGGTGGGTGTTCTCTCCCCACTTGAGCTGTGCATGTTTAGAGGTGTAAACAGATTTTGGGGTAGGGTGGAGTGGAGGGTGGAATGTGATGCTTTACTGGGGTCTGACTGATAAAGGGGATTGGGGGGGTAATGGTGCCATAGTAAGGGTTAGAGGGGTAAGGCCAGCAATATTAACCAGTTTAGCAGGGCTTTGGGAACAACTGTATACATGCAGAGATATATACAAAAATACCAAAAGACAAAGAAAGACACATACACACTCACAATCAGTACAATCAGTACTGAAACATAATACAAATACACTGAAGATATTGCTCAAAGAACCGCATGATAAGGAACTCAACATGTCAGAGGGTTTACTTTAATGGAAGCTTCTTTAATGTCAAACATGTAAAGTGTGGTGTACTGCAGGGCAGCTCTCTAGGTCCTCTACTCTGTCTATTTTTACTAATGACCTGCCACTGGCATTAAACAAAGCATGTGTGTCCATGTATGCTAATGATTCAACTATATACGCACATACGCAAAGAGTTGCAGTCTGTTTTGGAATAGGTGGCCATTAATAAACTGGCCCTGATAATCTCTAAAACTAAGAGCATTGTATATGGTACAAATCATTCCCTAAGTTCTATACCTCAGCTGAATCTGGTAATGAATGGTGTGGCTGTAGAAGAAGTTGATGAGACTAAATTACTTGGTATTACCTTAGATTGTAAACTGTCATGGTCAAAACATATAGATTGAGTGGTTGTAAAGATGGGGAAAGGTCTGTCCATAATAAAGAGATTCTTTGCTTTTTTGACCCCACACTCCACAAAGCAAGTCCTGCAGACTCTAGTTTTGTCTTATCTTGATTATTGTCCTATCATATGGTCAACTGCTGCAAAGAAAGACCTAGATAAGCTGCAGCTGGCCCAGAACAAGTTTGCTCTTCATTGAATTAGATGGCTAATATTAATACTATGCATGCCAGTCTCTCTTGGCTAAGAGTTGAGGAAAGACTGACTGCGTCACGTCTTGTTTTATAAGAAACATTAAGGTGTTGGAAATTCCAAATTGTTAGCATTGGCAACTCACACACAGCACTGACACACACACTTAACCAACCAGACATGCCACCAGGGGTCTTTTCACAGTCCCCAGGTCCAGAAAAAAGGAAATGTACAGTATTATTCATAGCCATGAGTGCATGGAACTCCCATCTTAAATACCGCAAGTGAACAGCAAGCCTGGTTTTAAAAAACAAATAAAGCAACACCTCACGGCACAACGTCTCTCCTCCATGTGATCTACTTGTTGTACAATTGAAGTCGGAAGTTTACATACACTTAGGATGGAGTCAATAAAACTCGTTTTTCAACCACTCCACAAATGTCTTGTTAACAAACTGTAGTTTTGGCAAGTCGGTTAGGACATCTAGTCATTTTTTCAACAAATGTTTACAAACAGATTATTTCACTTATAATTCACTCTATCACAATTCCAGTTGGTCAGAAGTTTACATACACTAAGTTGACTGTGCCTTTAAAAAGCTTGGAAAATTCCAGAAAATGACGTCATGGCTTTAGACGCTTCTGATAGGCTAATTTCCATCATTTGAGTCAATTGAAGGTGGATCTGTGGATGTATTTCAAGGCCTACCTTCAAACTCAGTGCCTCTTTGCTTGACATCATGGGAAAATCAAAAGAAATCAGCCAAGACCTCAGATAAAAAAAATGTAGACCTCCACAAGTCTGGTTCATGCTTAGGAGCAATTTCCAAATGCCTGAAGGTACCACGTTCATCTGTACTAAACAATAGTAGTGGGACCACGCAGCCGTCATACCGCTCAGGAAGGAGACGCATTCTGTCTCCTAGAGATGAACGTATTTGGTGCGAAAAGTGCAAATCAATTCCAGAACAACAGCAAAGGACCTTGTGAAAATGCTGGAGGAAACAGGTACAAAGTATCTATATCCACAGTAAAACGAGTCCTATATCGACATAACCTGAAAGGCCACTCAACAAGGAAGAAGCCACTGCTCCAAAACCGCCATAAAAAAGCCAGACTACGGTTTGCAACTTCACATGGGGACAAAGATCGTACTTTTTGGAGAAACGTCCTCTGGTCTGATGAAACAGAAATAGAACTGTTGGCCATAATGACCATGGTTATGTTTGGAGGAAAAAGTGGGAGTGTCACGCCCTGACCTGTAGGAGCCTGTTTATGTCTCTTTTTGGTTTGGTCAGGGTGTGATTTGGGGTGGGCATTCTATGTTCTAGTTTTTGTATTTCTTTGTTGTTGGCCGGGTAGGGCTCTCAATCAGGGACAGCTGTCCATCGTTGTCTCTGATTGGGAGCCATACTTTAGTAGCCCTTTTTTCTTCCTTTCCTTGTGGGAAGTTGACTCTGTTATTGTGTATGTGCCGTTGGTGCTACACCTATTGATCTTCGTTTGTTGTTTTTGTTTTGAGTGAGTTGACTAATAAATATGTTTAACTCAACCCGGCACGCTGCGCCTTGGTCCGTCACTGAAGATCGTTACAGGGAGGCTTGCAAGCCGAAGAACACCATCCCAACCATGAAGCACGGGGGTGGCAGCATCATGTTGTGGGGGTGCTTTGCTGCAGGAGGGACTGGTGCACTTCACAAAATAGATGTCACCATGAAGAAGGAAAATTATGTGGATATATTGAAGCAACATATCAAGACATCAGTCAGGAAGTTAAAGCTTGGTCGCAAATTAGTCTTCCAAATGAACAATGACCCCAAGCATACTTCCAAAGTTGTGGCAAAATGGCTTAAGGACAACGAAGTCAAGATATTGGAGTGAACATCACAAAGCCCTGACCTCAATCCTATAGAACATTTGTGGAAAAAAGTGAAAAAGCGTGTGCAAACAGGGAGGCCTACAAACCTGACTTACATTACATTACGTTACATTAGCTCAGTCAGGAGGAATGGGCCAATAAAGGTGAAATAAATCATTCTCTCTACTATTATTTTGACATTTCACATTCTTAAAATAAAGTGGTGATCCTAACTGACCTAAGACAGGGAATTTTTACTAGGATTAAATGTCAGGAATTGTGAAAAACGTTGTTGGTTAAGGTATATGTAAACTTCTGACTGTATGTATGTACTAACATGTAGTGTGTGTGTGTGCATCTATCAGTTACACATACAGTGAGGGAAAAAATTATTTGATCCCCTGCTGATTTTGTAAGTTTGCCCACTGACAAAGAAATGATCAGTCTATAATTTTAAAGGTAGGTGTATTTGAACAGTGAGAGACAGAATAACAACAAAAGAATCCAGAAAAACACATGAAAAATGTTATAAATTGATTTGCATTTTAATGAGGGAAATAAGTATTTGAACCCCTCTCAATCAGAAAGATTTCTGGCTCCCAGGTGTCTTTTATACAGGTAACGAGCTGAGATTAGGAGCACACTCTTAAATGGAGTGCTCCTAATCTCAGCTTGTTACCTGTATAAAAGACACCTGTCCACAGAAGCAATCAATCAATCAGATTCCAAACTCTCCACCATGGCCAAGACCAAAGAGCTCTCCAAGGATGTCAGGGACAAGATTGTAAACCTACACAAGGCTGGAATGGGCTACAAGACCATCACCAAGCAGCTTGGTGAGAAGGTGACAACAGTTGGTGTGATTATTCGCAAATGGAAGAAACACAAAAGAACTGTCAATCTCCCTCGGCCTGGGGCTCCATGCAAGATCTCACCTCGTGGAGTTGCAATGATCATGAGAACGGTGAGGAATCAGCCCAGAACAACACAGGAGGATCTTGTCAATGATCTTAAGGCAGCTGGGACCATTGTCACCAAGAAAACAATTGGTAACACACTACGCAGTGAAGGACTGAAATCCTGCAGCGCCCGCAAGGTCCTCCTGCTCAAGAAAGCACATATACATGCCCGTCTGAAGTTTGCCAATGAACATCTGAATGATTCAGAGGACATCTGGGTGAAAGTGTTGTGGTCAGATGAGACCAAAATGGAGCTCTTTGGCATCAACTCGCCATGTTTGGAGGAGGAGGAGGAATGCTGCCTATGACCCCAAGAACACCATCCCTACCGTCAAACATGGAGGTGGAAACATTATGCTTTGGGGGTGTTTTTCTGCTAAGGGGGGCAGGACAACTTCACAGCATCAAAGGGACGATGGACGGGGCCATGGACCGTCAAATCTTGGGTGAGAACCTCCTTCCCTCAGCCAGGGCATTGAAAATGGGTCGTGGATGGGTATTCCAGCATGACAATGACCCAAAACATACGACCAAGGCAACAAAAGAGTGGCTCAAGAAGAAGCATATTAAGGTCCTGGAGTGGCCTAGCCACTTCTTAGGGAGCAGCTACTGAGGTGACGGTTTTGGAGAGTCTGGCGTGCCCAAAGTAAAATGCCTCCCACTCAGGCCCAGAAAATAGGATATGCACATAATTAGTACTATTGGATAGGAAACACTCTGAAGTTTCTAAGAGTGTTAAAATATTGTCTATGAGTATAACAGAATGGATATAGCAGGCAAAAACCCGAGGAATTTCTGTCCTGGAAAAAAGTGTATTTGACACATTGCCTCATTTTGAACCCCTCCCTATTGAAAATGACCATATAAGGGAGTAAGATTTCAGTACCTATTGCTTCCACTGGATGTCAACAGTCTCTAGACAGTGTTCTGATTATGTTTAGTAGCTCTGGATGGTAATAGAAGAAGAATTGGGAAGTGGTCACCAGATGTAAACAGAAGAGGATGCGCGTTCACCGGCTTGCGCGCGCTTTGGTTTTTTCCTTTCCTATCGCCCAGTTTATAATCCGGTTGAAATATTATACTAAATATACATAAAAGTCTTCCTAAGGATACATTATCAATGATGTTTGATTGTTCTTGGGCAAGTGTATAGGTAAAGGCTGAACCAGTTCTCTTCACGGTTCAATGGGCGAGTGGACGCTGTATTTTCTGATCATAACGCACCAACCAAACTGAGATTTATGGATATAATAAATGACTTTTTCTAACCAAAGAACCATGGATTGTCTTCGTTGGACACTTGGGAAGCCCTCAGCACAAGTTCTTCAAAAGGTAAGGGATTTGTTTTCGCTGTGAAATGTGTTTTGTGTGAACCTCGATGGTTGAATTTATGCTAATGTCAAAATATTGGAGGTGCTACCCTCAAACAATCAAATGTAGTGCTTTCGCCGTAAAGCCTTTTTGAAATCTGACAACGCTGAGATATTGCCAAGAAGCAGAGCTTTTTATGACTATGCAACACTTGTATACTGATGAATGTTTAATAATTCAACTTTTGGATTTTGAATTTGGCGCCTTGCATTTCACCGGGTAGTGTCGGGAGCGCCCCACCACTCCCTAAGTACTTAATCCCATAAAAAATCTGTGGAGGGAGCTGAAGGTTCGAGTTGCCAAACGTCAGCCTCGAAACCTTAATGACTTGGAGAAGATCTGCAAAGAGGAGTGGGACAAAATTCCTCCTGAGATTCCGCCAACTACAAACCTGGTGGCCAACTACAAGAAACGTCTGACCTCTGTGATTGCCAACAAGGGTTTTGCCACCAAGTACTAAGTCATGTTTTTCAGAGGGGTCAAATACTTATTACCCTCATTAAAATGCAAATATTTTATTTTTATTTTATTCTGTCTCTCACTGTTCCCACTCCTCTTTCTATTAGAGCCAGTTTTCTCTGTTCTGTGAAGGGAGTAGTACACAGCGTTGTACGAGATCTTCAGTTTCTTGGCAATTTCTTGCATGGAATAGCCTTCATTTCTCAGAACAAGAATAGACTGATGAGTTTCAGAAGAAAGTGCTTTGTTTCTGGCCATTTTGAGCCTGTAATCGAACCCACAAATACTGATGCTCCAGATACTCAACTAGTCTAAAGAAGCCTGTGCTAACATAATTGCAGAATGGTTTTCTAATGATCAATTAGCCTTGTATTATTATAAACTTGGATTAGCTAACACAACGTGCCATTGGAACACAGGAGTGATGGTTCCTGATAATGGGCCTCTGAACACCTATGTAGATATTCCATAAAAAATCTGCCCGTTTACAGCTACAATAGTCATTTACAACATTAACAATGTCTACACTTTATTTCTGATCAATTTTATTTTATTTTAATGGACAAAAATGTGATTTCTTTAAAAAACAAGGACATTTCTAAGTGACCCCAAACTTTTGAACGGTAGTTTAAATTGGAAAGACTTTTGTCTGTAATGTCTTTATCGTTCTGTGTCGGGACCCCAGTAAGACTAACTGTCGCCATAGGCGTCGGTTAATGGGGATCCTAACAAATCAAATCAAAACGAGCACACATGCACCTGCACGCTCATACATATTAACACATGTGTACACACGTACACACTGTCAACAATCCCAAGCCAACATTTTGCACCCCCTCCCACACACACACACACACACACACACACTCCCATACACACACACCCATACACACACTCGCATACACACACTCGCATACACATACTCCCATACACACACTCCCATACACACACACCCATACACACACACCCATACACAGACACCTATACACACACTCCCACACACACACACACTCATACACACACAACCATACACAGACACCCGTCTAAAACATTCAGAAGATAAAACATTTTTGTCATTCATCTATCTACACTCTAAGAAAAAAGGGTTCCAAAAGGGTTCTTCGGCTGTCCCCATAGCAGAACCCTTTTGGTTCCAGTTAAAACTCCTTGGGATCCATGTTGAACCCTCTGTGTCAAGGATTCTACGTGGAACTCAAAAGGGTTCTACCTGGAACCAAAAAGGGTTCTTCTAAAGGTTATCCTATTTCGTCAGCCGAAGATCCCTTTTAAGTTCTAGATAGCACCTTTTTTTCTAAGAGCGTATGAGGTCACCCTGGGATTCTAGAGAAGCCTAGCAACAGGAGACAATACTCTGAACTAAACCCATATCAGCAAAATGAAATACGTATACAAAAACTATGGGAAAGACCAGATAGAATGGATAGAGTCTTCAGACTTGTTGTTAAGGTGATGCTCCTTCATCCATCACCGTCTGCAAGCAGGCAAATCTTGCTGATGTATTTCTCTGCTGCTCTGCTTTAGTGCTTGGAGCTGCCTGGGTGTCACCTCTGCCTCTATTTACAAGGTGTTTATTTTGTCAACGACTTGAGTGTTTGCCCAGCTGGCACCAAACCCTAGCCCATGGCAGTGCCAGCACCACGCCCGGGGGGAGAGGGATCAAGGGCTTTGGGGGAGGAGTGGGGAGGCGGATAGAAGGAGGGAGGATGGGAGGGGTAGACGTGGCATGATGCCCAGCCTCCCTCTGCCTCTCCCATCCTTATCCTCCCCCACCCTCCATGCCAACCCAATGTTTCCCCCCTGCCTGGTAAGACTGAGTGGGGGTTGGCTGGGGGTGCTGGCAGACCTGCGAGAGCCTATCGATGCCAGTCCAAAGTGCCTCGCCAAAGTGGGGCGGCTTAGCCATAATCCGTATTGACTGCCTCTTGCTTTGTCTGCCAATTCCGAGCATGGATTTGTCTCACTCAATGATGTGCCTCCGTCAACTTCTCCCACATTAATCCATAGCGTTATTCCTTTTCAATACCACGCTAATTATTCCCTGTTCGGACCGCAACGACGAGTAAGGGAGGGAGGAGTGGAGAAAATTAAACAAACAAATAAACAAAAAGGCGTTTAAAAGCCTCGGTCGACAACAATGGGGTTAATTCAATCTCTGGCTCGGCTGTCAAATCAACTGGTTTGTCTGCGCAAAGCGAGTGTGAAATGAAACATTGCATGCAGAGAAGAGGTGGTCCTGTTTTCTACGCTTGAATCAGAGCCACGCCAGCACCAGGGACAGTGAGAGCGCTTTGTATGTCTGCTGGCTTATGTGTGCTTGTTTGTTTGTTTGTATGTGCATGTGTGCGTACGCGTATGAGTGTGTTTGTTTGTGTGTGTGCGTAAGTGTGTGTGCACCCCCACTGCTAAATCTGCAGATTACAGACAGGCCCGACACTAGGGCTAACACTAGGGTTCTAACCACTAGGGCTATCACTAACCACTAGGGCTAACACTAGGGTTCTAACCACTAGGGCTAACACTAACCACTAGGGCTAACACTAGGGTTCTAACCACTAGGGCTAACACTAACCACTAGGGCTAACACTAGGGTTCTAACCTTTAGGGCTAACACTAGGGTTCTAACCACTAGGGCTAACACTAGGGTTCTAACCACTAGGCCTAACACTAGGGTTCTAACTGCTAGGGCTAACACTAGGGTAGCCTAGTGGTTAGAGCGTTGGACTTGTAACCGGAGGGTTGCAAGTTTGAATCCCTGAGCTGACAAAGTAAAAATCTGTCGTTCTGCCCCTGAACAAGGCAGTTAACCGGCGGCAGGCAGGTAGCCTTGGTGGCAGGCAGGTAGCCTTGGTGGCAGGCAGGTAGCCTAGTGGTTAGAGCGTTGGACTTGTAACCGGAGGGTTGCAAGTTTGAATCCCCGAGCTTACAAGGTAAAAATCTGTCGTTCTGCCCCTGAACAAGGCAGTTAACCCACTGTTCCCCGGGCGCCGAAGACGTGGATGTTGATTAAGGCAGCCCCCCGCACCTCTCTGATTCAGAAAGGTTGGGTTAAATGCGGAAGACACATTTCGGTTGAAGGCATTCGGTTGTACAACTGACTAATAATGGTGACTTTGACTTTTAACCCACTGTTCCCCAATTAAGGCAGCCCCCCGCATCTCTCTGATTCAGAGGGGTTGGGTTAAATGTGGAAGACACATTTCAGTTGAAGGCATTTGGTTGTACAACTGACTAATAATGCTGACTTTGAGGGTTCTAAACACTAGGGCTACCTGTTTTCTTTCGGCTCCGGCCGAGCCTGGGCCTCCAGGAGGACAGGACAGGAGCCAAGCTGCTGTAGCTGCTCACTCTCTCTGGTGCCACTAGTCGTGTCTGGTTAAAGCCCACCTGAGTCTGTCCAACTTAAATTGAGACACAGGCCTGGTAGGGAGCGTGAGGTACAACTGAATCTAAAACCTGCTACACCAAGCTTTCCCCTGGTTCCTGGATTGTGGGTGTTTCAGCAACTGTTTTGCCTGTGTGAGATGTTTGATGCCAGGCTTTAAAATTGTTGACTGCTGTCCACAAAGGCATCAACATGCACACTGTCCTGCCGCTGGTCCACACACACACCTGAAAAAACCCACACATCGGCTGTGTTGTTTTTCCTCTCCCCTTGCCAGAGCCCTCTCTCCTGGGCCGGCGCTCACATCAACTGTGAGTTGATAACACCACTGGCAAAGGGAGGTAGGCCCCGTTCCCAATGTTGATTAATGTGTGACTAGCAGCCAGATGGAACAATAAAAATAAAGGGAAATAAGCCTGGGAAGAGCACTCGATCGGGACCCAAACAAAACAGGCAGCACAGCACGAGGCACAAAACAAGCAATTCAACAGGGGGTTAGCTGCCTCTACACTCCAATGCGTCCAGACACACACACACACACACACACACACAAAGGAACTCTATCTTTCTCTCTCACACAAGGCTGTCTAGCTAGCTGGCTGGCTGGCTGGGGGTCTAGTGGTGTGAATGAGGTCATCAGAAAGCGACGTAAAGCCTTGTTGGTGGAGATCACCCCCAACTGTACACGTACAAACACACACACACGCACGCACGCACACACACACACACGCATGCACGCGCACACACACACATACACACACACCCTTCTCCTCACCATTCCGTTCATCAGACTCCACCTTTAACGTCTCTTCATGCAGAGGGACTGCAAACAACCCGCTTTGTCTTATCTCTCACTGTTAGCAGGGGAGGCTAACAAACATGCCCACCATCACCGTCTCTCTCTCCTCTACTCCCCTCTCCGTCTTTACTCTCCTCTCCGTTCTTCAAGCCCGCCAATCCTGCCCTGTCTAAAATCCTGGGCTCCCCTGATCTTTAATAACCACTTGCATCCACCCAGTTCACACACACACACACACACACACACAGACACACACACACAATCCCATTTGAGCGGCATTGCCGGTAGATAGCAGCCTTCGATCTCCCAGCTCCATTATCACTGCGCGGCACGCCTCTGGGGTCGGAGAGAGAGAGGAGAGGGGGAGAAAGAGAGAAAGGGAGAGAGAGAGATGAAAGAAGGAAATAAGAGAGGAATGAGAGAGAGGGGAGACAGCTGAAACAGTGAGTGGGGGGAAAACAGTACTTATTTTGTAATTTTTTCTCCCCCAATGGCTCAACTATTCTCAGGGGATAAGGGACAAGGTATAGTGGTGCTGGTGACTGGGGGGGTGGAGTGTGAGAGGTGATGGGGGGCTGGTGTAAGGGTGTTGTCGCTGGGGTTCATCAGAAGGAGGTGTTGGGGTGGTGGGGGTGTCAAGGTGCAATGGAGCAGATAGCCAAGCTCTATGCATACTAAACACACCGGCGGCAAGAAGGGGTGAGTTGGGGGTGAGAAGGGGCTGAGGAGAGGGAGGAGGGGGTACACAGTGCTCCGGGGCCCTGCCTTATCATACCTCTCGGCACAGTTTATCAGATTACACCATCCTGCAGGGAGAGAGCGAGAGAGAGATGAAAAAGGGATAAAAGTAGAAGAGGCAAAAATGTACCCTTTCTGATATATTCCTTAGTCTGGTATAAGTCCAACTTAAAATGCTCAACTACGTCTTATCTTATAATTTTTTTATTTTGTAACGTTTGCTTTCTTCCTATTTTTCCCCCATCCAGTAGGCTACCCAGACATGTGTCTGTTATTATGGTTTTGTGTGTGTGTGTGTGTGTGTGTGCGTGTGCGTGTGCGTGTGCGTGTGCGTGCATGCATGGGGACATCCTTGCGGTGAGAGGGCCCCAGGGAAAAACCCCAGCCTGAAGCCTCATGATGATGATTGATGCAGGAAGGACACGCCCCAGCCGCCCAGCAAAATTAAAAGCCTATTTTGTAAAGTTGTGAAGAGAACAGAATGGTTGAGAGGGAGAGGGACCCCCGGACCCCCCCCCCTCTCTGTCACAGCCGGGGCTCTGTTTAGTGTCTTTAGTATCATCAACTCCTCAGAGAACGATGGTCAGAGGAGGACTGTTACGTACCTTTCACTCACACCCCCCGCTATAGAGTCAGACGGGCTCATTGGAACGTCTGGGTTTGTGTTTAAGTTGAGTGGCAATACAGCTGATTTCAACTGACAGTATGAGGCAGTATCATAAAATAAAAATATCATAAAAAAGAGAATAAAAATCCGAGATGGCCTAACACCACTTACGATATGTCCTGATATTGATCTCTCCTACTATCTTTTGAAAAATTGCTAGGTTTAAACAAAAACATAAAAAACACAGTAAATGTATTTTTATAAATGAAGTTCAATTCATCCCCAGAATTGTTATTCGCTATTATGTGGTTGTTCCTCTATGTGAATCATATAAGTCATTGTGGACAGCCATACAGAATGTCTACACCCCATGACCAAGGAGTCCCTTGTAGTCAGACATTTACATGTTGGTATATTATTTATCCACAATGTGAATGTAATTGACCTCGAAACCCCAGGAAGCAACCCCCATGCCCACCTGCCTTGCCAAGGCAGACTGGACTGTTCCCCCTCCCTCCCTCCATCACTCCTCCATGGCTCTCTCACTCCCTTCCTCGCCCTCCCTCCTGTCCTCATCCTGTTTGGTTGTTGGCAGCAAGGGGTGAAGGGAGTGACAGCCGACCCTGAACAGGTCCAGCCAAACAGGGAGTGACAGCCCACCCTGAGTAGGTCCAGCCAACCAGGGAGGTGACAGCCCACCCTGAGTAGGTCCAACCTAACAGGGAGGTGACAGCCCACCCTGAGTTGGTCCAGCCAAACAGGGAGGTGACAGCCCACCCTGAGTAGGTCTAGCCAAAAATGGGATGTGACAGCCCACCCTGAGTAGGTTCAGCCAAACAGGGAGGTGACAGCCCACCCTGGGTAGGTCCAGCCAAACAGGGAGTGAGAGCCCACCCTGTGTAGGTCTAGCCAAACAGAGATGTGACAGCCCACCCTGAGTAGGCCCAGCCAAGCAGGGAGTGACAGCCCACCCTGAGTACGTCTAGCCAAACAGGGATGTGACAGCCGATAATGTGTATGTCTAGCCAAAAAGGGATGTGACAGCCCACCCTGAGTAGGTCTAGCCAAACAGGGATGTGACAGCCCACCCTGAGTAGGTCCATTGAAACAGTGATGTGACAGCCCACCCTGAGTAGGTCTAGCCAAACAGGGATGTGACAGCCGCTCATGTGTAGGTCTAGCCAAACAGGATTGTGACAGCCCATCCTGTGTAGGTCCAGCCAAACAGGGATGTGACAGCCCACCCTGAGTAGGCCCAGTCAAACAGGGATGTGACAGCCCACCCTGACTAGGTCTAGCCAAACAGGAATGTGACAGCCGATCATGTGTAGGTCTAGCCAAAGAGGGAGGTGACAGCCCACCCTGAGTAGGTCAAGTCAAACATGGATGTGACAGCCCACCCTGAGTAGGTCCATTAAAACAGGGATGTGACACCCCACCCTGAGTAGGTCCAACCAAACACAAAGTGACAGCCCACCTTCTGTAGGTCTTGGCAAACAGGGGTGTGACAGCCCACCCTGTGTAGGTCAAGCCAAACAGGGATGTGTCATCCCACCCTGTGTAGGTCCAGCCAAACAGGGAGTTGACAGCCAACCCTGAGTAGGTCCAGTCAAACAGGGAGGTGACAGCCCACCCTGAGTAGGTCCAGCCAAACAGGAAGTGACAGAACACCCTGTGTAGGTCTAGGCAAACAGGGATGTGACAGCCCACCCTGTGTAGGTCTAGCCAAACAGGAATGTGACACTCCACCCTGTGTAGGTCCAGCCAAACAGGGATGTGACAGCCCACCCTGTGTAGGTCCAGCCAAAATGGGATGTGACAGCCCACACTGTGTAGGTCCAGCCAAAAAGGGATGTGACACTCCACCCTGTGTAGGTTCAGCCAAACAGGGAGGTGACAGCCCACCCTAAGTAGGTCCAGCCAAACAGGGATGTGACAGCCCACCCTAAGTATGTCCAGCCAATCAGGAAGGGGACAGCTCATCATATCTAGGTTGAGCCACACAGGGAGTGACCGCACATCGTGTTGTTCAAGCCAAACATGGATGTGACAGCCCATCTTGTGTAGGTCTAGCCAAACAGGGATGTGACAGCCCACCCTGAGTAGGTCCAGCCAAAAAGGGAGGTGACAGCCCACCCTGAGTAGGTCCAGCCAAACAGGGAGGTGACAGCCCACCTTAGGTAGGGCCAGCCACACAGGGAGGTGACAGCCCACCCTGAGTAGGTACAGTAGATAAGGGAGGTGACAGCCAACCCTGAGTAGGCCCAGCCAAACAGTGATGTGACAGCCCACCCTAAGTAGGTCTAGCCAAACAGGGATGTGACATCCCATCCTGTGTAGGTCTAGCCAAACAGGGATGTGACAGCCCACCCTAAGTAGGTCTAGCCAAACAGGGATGTGACATCCCATCCTGTGTAGGTCTAGCCAAACAGGAGGTGACATCCCACCCTGAGTAGGTCCAGCCAAACAGAAGGTGACAGCCCACCCTGAGTAGGTCCAGCCAAACAGGGAGGTGACAGCCCACCCTGAGTAGGTACAGACAAACAGGGATGTGACAGCCGATCATGTGTAGGTCTAGCCAAACAGGGAGTTGACAGCTCACCCTGAGTAGGTCCAGCCATGCAGGGACTGACAGCCCACCCTGAGAAGGTCCAGCCAAACAGGAGGTGAAAGCCCACCCTGAGTTTGTCCAGCCAAACAGGGAGGTGACAGCCCACCCTGAGTAGGTACAGACAAACAGGGAGGTGACAGCCTACCCTGAGTAGGTCAAGCCAAACAGGGATGTGACAGCCTACCCTGAGTAGGTCTAGCCAAGCAGGGAGTGACAGCCCACCCTGAGTAGGTCCAACCAAACAGGGAGTTGACAGCTCACCCTGAGTAGGTCCAGCCATGCAGGGACTGACAGCCCACCCTGAGAAGGTCCAGCCAAACAGGAGGTGACAGCCCACCCTGAGTAGGTCCAGCCAAACAGGGAGGTGACAGCCCACCCTGAGTAGGTACAGACAAACAGGGAGGTAACAGCCTACCCTGATTAGGTCTAGCCAAACAGGGAGTTGACAGCTCACCCTGAGTAGGTCCAGCCATGCAGGGACTGACAGCCCACCCTGAGAAGGTCCAGTCAGTCAGTGATTTGACAGCCCACCCAGCCAAACAGGGACTGACAGCCCACCCTAAGTAGGTCCAGCCAAACAGGGAGTTGACGGCCCACCCTGAGTAGGTCCTCCCAAACAGGGATGTGACAGCCCACCCTGAGTAGGTCCAGGCAAACAGGGTGTGACAGCCCACCCTGAGTAGGTCTAGCCAACCAGGCATGTGACATCCCACCCTGAGTAGGTCTAGCCAAACAGGGAGGTGACATCCCACCCTCAGTAGGTCCATCAAACAGTGATGTGACAGCCCATCCTGAGTAGGTAGAGTAGATAAGGGAGGTGACAGCTTACCCTGAGTAGGCTTAGCCAAACAGGGAGGTGATAGCCAACCCTGAGTAGGCCCAGCCAAACAGTGATGTGACAGCCCACCCTGAGTAGGCCCAGCCAAGCAGGGAGTGACAGCCCACCCTGAGTAGTTCTAGCCAAACAGCGAGGTGACAGCCCACCCTGAGTAGGTCTACTCAAACAGGGAGTGACCGCCCACCCTCTATAGGTCCAGCCAAAAAGGGATGTGACACTCCACCCTGTGTAGGTCCAGCCAAACAGGGAGTTGACAGCCCATCCTGAGTAGGTCCAACAAAACAGGAAGTGACAGCCCACCTTCTGTAGGTCTAGGCAAACAGGGATGTGACAGCCCACCCTGAGTAGGTCCAGCCAAACAGAGAGGTGACAGCCCACCCTGAGTAGGTACAGACAAACAGGGAGGTGACAGCCTACCCTGAGTAGGACAAGCCAAACAGGGATGTGACAGCCTACCCTGAGTAGGTCTAGCCAAGCAGGGAGTGACAGCCCACCCTGAGTAGGTCCAGCCAAACAGGGAGTTGACAGCTCACCCTGAGTAGGTCCAGCCATGCAGGGACTGACAGCCCACCCTGAGAAGGGCCAGCCAAACAGGAGGTGACAGCCCACCCTGAGAAGGTCCAGCCAAACAGGGAGGTGACAGCCCACCCTGAGTAGGTACAGACAAACAGGGAGGTGAAAGCCTACCCTGAGTAGGTCTTGCCAAACAGGGAGTTGACAGCTCACCCTGAGTAGGTCCAGCCATGCAGGGACTGACAGCCCACCCTGAGAAGGTCCAGTCAATCAGTGATTTGACAGCCCACCCAGCCAAACAGGGACTGACAGCCCACCCTAAGTAGGTCCAGCCAAACAGGGAGTTGACGGCCCACCCTGAGTAGGTCCTCCCAAACAGGGATGTGACAGCCCACCCTGAGTAGGTCCAGGCAAACAGGGTGTGACAGCCCACCCTGAGTAGGTCTAGCCAACCAGGCATGTGACATCCCACCCTGAGTAGGTCTAGCCAAACAGGGAGGTGACATCCCACCCTCAGTAGGTCCATCAAACAGTGATGTGACAGCCCATCCTGAGTAGGTAGAGTAGATAAGGGAGGTGACAGCTTACCCTGAGTAGGCTTAGCCAAACAGGGAGGTGACAGCCAACCCTGAGTAGGCCCAGCCAAACAGTGATGTGACAGCCCACCCTAAGTAGGTCTAGCCAAACAGGGAGGTGACATCCCACTCTGAGTAGGTCTAGCCAAACAGAGACTGACAGCCCACCCTGAGTAGGTCCAGTCAATCAGTGATTTGACAGCCCACCCAATCAAACAGGGACTGACAGCCCACCCTAAGTAGGTCCAGCCAAACAGGGAGTTGACGGCCCACCCTGAGTAGGTCCTCCCAAACAGGGATGTGACAGCCCACCCTGAGTAGGTCCAGGCAAACAGGGATGTGACAGCCCACCCTGAGTAGGCCCAGCCAGGTAGGGAGTGACAGCCCACCCTGAGTAGTTCTAGCCAAACAGGGAGGTGACAGCCCACCCTGAGTAGGTCTAGTCAAACAGGGAGTGACCGCCCACCCTCTATAGGTCCAGCCAAAAACGGATGTGACACTCCACCCTGTGTAGGTCCAGCCAAACAGGGAGGTGACAGCCCATCCTGAGTAGGTCCAACAAAACAGGAAGTGACAGCCCACATTCTGTAGGTCTAGGCAAACAGGGATGTGACAGCCCACCCTGAGTAGGCCCAGCCAAGCAGGGAGTGACAGCCCACCCTGAGTACGTCTCGCCAAACAGGGATGTGACATCCCACCCTGAGGAGGTCTAGCCAAACAGGGATGTGACAGCCTACCATGTGTAGGTCTAGCCAAACAGGGAGGTGACAGCCCACCCTGAGTAGGTCCAGTCAAACAGGGATGTGACAGCCCACCCTGAGTAGGTTTAGTAGAACAGGGAGGTGGCAGCCTACCCTGAGTAGGTCTAGCCAAGCAGGGAGGTGACTGCACACCATGAGTAGGTCTAGCCAAACAAGGAGGTGACAGCCCATCATGTGTAGGTCTAGACAAACAGGGTGTGACCGCCCATTCTGTGTTGTTCCAGCCAAACATGGAGCTTACAGCCCATCATGTGTAGGTCCAGCCAAACAGGGATGTGACAGCCCACCCTGTGTAGGTCCAACCAAACAGGGAGTGACAGCCCACCCTGTGTAGGCCCATCCAAGCAGGGAGTGACAGCCCACCCTGAGTAGGTCTAGCCAAACTAGGAGGTGGCAGCCAACCCTGAGTAGATCCAGCCAAACAGGGAGGTGACAGCCCACCTTGAGTATGTCCAGCCAAACAGGGTGGTGACAGCCCATCCTGTGTAGGTCTAGCCAAACAGGGATGTGGGTGCCCAACCCTGAGTAGGTCCAGCTAAACAGGAAGGTGACAGCCCATCCTGTGTAGGTCTAGTCAAACAGGGAGTGACAGTCCACCCTGAGTAGGTCTTGCCAAACAGGTAGGTGACAGCCCACCCTGAGTACGTCTTGCCAAACAGGGATGTGAGAGCCGATCATGTGTAGGTCTAGCCAAACAGTATTGTGACAGCCCATCCTGTGTAGGTCCTGCCAAACAGGGATGTGACAACCCACCCTGAGCAGGTTTAGCCAAACAGGAATGTGACAGCCGATCATGTGTAGGTCTAGCCAAACAGGGAGGTGACAGCCCACCCTGAGTAGGTCTAGCCAAACAGGGATGTGACAGCCGATCATGTGTAGGTCTAGCCAAACAGGATTGTGACAGCCCATCCTGTGTAGGTCTTGCCAAACAGGGAGGTGACAGCCCACGCTGAGTAGGCCCAGCCAAGCAGGGAGTGACAGCCCACCCTGAGTACGTCTAGCCAAACAGGGATGTGACATCCCACCCTGAGTAGGTCTAGACAAACAGGGATGTGACAGCCTATCATGTGTAGGTCTAGCCAAACAGGGAGGTGACAGCCCACCCTGAGTAGGTCCAGTCAAACAGGGATGTGACAGCCCACCCTGAGTAGGTTTATTAGAACAGGGAGGTGGCAGCCTACCCTGAGTAGGTCTAGCCAAGCAGGGAGGTGACCCCCCACCATGAGTAGGTCTAGCCAAACAAGGAGGTGACAGCCCATCATGTGTAGGTCTAGACAAACAGGGTGTGACCGCCCATTCTGTGTTGTTCCAGCCAAACATGGAGCTTACAGCCCATCATGTGTAGGTCCAGCCAAACAGGGATGTGACAGCCCACCCTGTGTAGGTCCAACCAAACAGGGAGTGACAGCCCACCCTGTGTAGGCCCATCCAAGCAGGGAGTGACAGCCCACCCTGAGTAGGTCTAGCCAAACTAGGAGGTGGCAGCCAACCCTGAGTAGATCCAGCCAAACAGGGAGGTGACAGCCCACCTTGAGTATGTCCAGCCAAACAGGGTGGTGACAGCCCATCCTGTGTAGGTCTAGCCAAACAGGGATGTGGGTGCCCAACCCTGAGTAGGTCCAGCTAAACAGGAAGGTGACAGCCCATCCTGTGTAGGTCTAGTCAAACAGGGAGTGACAGTCCACCCTGAGTAGGTCTTGCCAAACAGGTAGGTGACAGCCCACCCTGAGTACGTCTTGCCAAACAGGGATGTGAGAGCCGATCATGTGTAGGTCTAGCCAAACAGTATTGTGACAGCCCATCCTGTGTAGGTCCTGCCAAACAGGGATGTGACAACCCACCCTGAGCAGGTTTAGCCAAACAGGAATGTGACAGCCGATCATGTGTAGGTCTAGCCAAACAGGGAGGTGACAGCCCACCCTGAGTAGGTCTAGCCAAACAGGGATGTGACAGCCGATCATGTGTAGGTCTAGCCAAACAGGATTGTGACAGCCCATCCTGTGTAGGTCTTGCCAAACAGGGAGGTGACAGCCCACGCTGAGTAGGCCCAGCCAAGCAGGGAGTGACAGCCCACCCTGAGTAGGTCCTAGCCAAACAGGGATGTGACATCCCACCCTGAGTAGGTCTAGACAAACAGGGATGTGACAGCCTATCATGTGTAGGTCTAGCCAAACAGGGAGGTGACAGCCCACCCTGAGTAGGTCCAGTCAAACAGGGATGTGACAGCCCACCCTGAGTAGGTTTATTAGAACAGGGAGGTGGCAGCCTACCCTGAGTAGGTCTAGCCAAGCAGGAGGTGACCCCCACCATGAGTAGGTCTAGCCAAACAAGGAGGTGACAGCCCATCATGTGTAGGTTCAGACAAACAGGGTGTGACCGCCCATTCTGTGTTGTTCCAGCCAAACATGGAGCTTACAGCCCATCATGTGTAGGTCCAGCCAAACAGGGATGTGACAGCCCACCCTGTGTAGGTCCAACCAAACAGGGAGTGACAGCCCACCCTGTGTAGGCCCATCCAAGCAGGGAGTGACAGCCCACCCTGAGTAGGTCTAGCCAAACTAGGAGGTGGCAGCCAACCCTGAGTAGATCAAGCCAAACAGGGAGGTGACAGCCCACCTTGAGTATGTCCAGCCAAACAGGGTGGTGACAGCCCATCCTGTGTAGGTCTAGCCAAACAGGGATGTGAGAGCCCACCCTGAGTAGTTCCAGCCAAACAGGAAGGTGACAGCCCATCCTGTGTAGGTCTAGTCAAACAGGGAGTGACAGTCCACCCTGATTAGGTCCAGACAAACAGGTAGGTGACAGCCCACTCTGAGTAGGTCCAGCCAAACAGGGAGTGACGGCCCACCCTGAGTAGGTCCAGCTAAACACGGAGGTGACAGCCCATCCTGTATAGGTCTAGCCAAACAGCGATGTGGGTGCCCAACCCTGAGTAGGTCCAGCCAAACAGGAAGGTGACAGCCCATCCTGTGTAGGTCTAGTCAAACTGGGAGTGACAGTCCACCCGGAGTAGGTCTTGCCAAACAGGTAGATGACAGCCCACCCTGAGTACGTCTTGCCAAACAGGGATGTGACAGCCGATCATGTGTAGGTCAAGCCAAACAGGATTGTGACAGCCCATCCTGTGTAGGTCCGGCCAAACAGGGATGTGACATCCCACCCTGAGCAGGTTTAGCCAAACAGGAATGTGACATCCGATCATGTGTAGGTCTAGCCAAACAGGGATGTGACAACCCACCCTGAGCAGGTTTAGCCAAACAGGAATGTGACAGCCCATCTTGTGTAGGTCTAGCCAAACAGGGATGTGACAGCCCACCCTGAGTAGGTCCAGCCAAACAGGGAGGTGACAGCCCATCCTGAGTAGGTCCAGCCTAACAGGGAGGTGACAGCCCACCCTGAGTAGGTCCAGCCAAACAGGGAGGTGACATCCCACCCTGAGTACGTCTTGCCAAACAGGGATGTGACAGCCGATCATGTGGAGGTCTAGCCAAAAAGGGAGGTGCCAGCCCACCCTGAGTAGGTCCATTGAAACAATGATGTGACAGCCCACCCTGAGTAGGTCCAGCCAAACAGGGAGGGGACAGCTCAACCTATCTAGGTTTAGCCACACAGGGAGTGACCACCCATCCTGTGTTATTCCAGCCAAACATGGAGCTTACAGCCCATCATGTGTAGGTCCAGCCAAACAGGGATGTGACAGCCCACCCTGTGTAGGTCCAACCAAACAGGGAGTGACAGCCCACCCTGTGTAGGCCCATCCAAGCAGGGAGTGACAGCCCACCCTGAGTAGGTCTAGCCAAACTAGGAGGTGGCAGCCCACCCTGAGTAGATCCAGCCAAACAAGGAGGTGACAGCCCACCTTGAGTATGTCCAGTCAAACAGGGAGTGACAGTCCACCCTGAGTAGGTCCAGCCAAACAGGTGGGTGACAGCCCACTCTGAGTAGGTCCAGCCAAACAGGGAGTGACGGCCCACCCTGAGTAGGTCCAGCTAAACACGGAGGTGACAGCCCATCCTGTGTAGGTCTAGCCAAACAGGGATGTGGGTGCCCAACCCTGAGTAGGTCCAGCCAAACAGGAAGGTGACAGCCCATCCTGTGTAGGTCTAGTCAAACAGGGAGTGACAGTCCTCCTTGAGTAGGTCTTGCCAAACAGGTAGGTGACAGCCCACCCTGAGTAGGTCCAGCCAAACAGGGAGTGACAGCCCACCCTGAGTAGGTCCAGCCAAACAGGGAGGTGACAGCCCACCTTGAGTAGGTCTAGCCAAACAGGGAGGTGACAGCCCGTCATGTGTAGGTCTATACAAACAGGGAGTGACCGCCCATCCTGTGTTGTTCCAGCCAAACATGGAGCTGACAGCCCATCATGTGTAGGTCCAGCCAAACAGGGATGTGACAGCCCACCCTGTGTAGGTCCAACCAAACAGGGAGTGACAGCCCACCCTTTGTAGGCCCATCCAAGCAGGGAGTGACAGCCCACCC
Organism: Brachymystax lenok tsinlingensis; assembly: GCA_030435695.1. Lineage (NCBI taxonomy): Eukaryota > Metazoa > Chordata > Actinopteri > Salmoniformes > Salmonidae > Brachymystax > Brachymystax lenok. The sequence continues at coordinate 25,502,491 of CM059794.1, forward strand.
TGAGTAGGTCTAGCCAAACTAGGAGGTGGCAGCCCACCCTGAGTAGATCCAGCCAAACAAGGAGGTGACAGCCCACCTTGAGTATGTCCAGCCAAACAGGGAGGTGACAGCCCATCCTGTATAGGTCTAGCCAAACAGGGATGTGAGAGCCCACCCTGAGTAGGTCCAGCCAAACAGGAAGGTGACAGCCCATCCTGTGTAGGTCTAGTCAAACAGGGAGTGACAGTCCACCCTGAGTAGGTCCAGCCAAACAGGAAGGTGACAGCCCATCCTGTGTAGGTCTAGTCAAACAGGGAGTGACAGTCCACCCTGAGTAGGTCCAGTCAAACAGGTAGGTGACAGCCAACTCTGAGTAGGTCCAGGCAAACAGGGAGTGACAGCCCACCCTGAGTAGGTCCAGCTAAACAGGGAGGTGACAGCCCATTCTGTGTAGGTCTAGCCATGCAGGGATGTGAGTGCCCACCCTGAGTAGGTCCAGCCAAACAGGTAGGTGACAGCCCACCCTGAGTAGGTCCAGCCAAACAGGGAGTGACAGCCCACCCTGAGTAGGTCCAGCCAACCAGGGAGGTGATAGCCCACTCTGAGTAGGTCCAGCCAAACAGGGAGGTGACAGCTCACCCTGTGTAGGTCCAGACAAACAGGGATGTGACAGCCCACCCTGTGTAGGTCCAGCCAAACTGGGAATGACAGCCCACCCTGTGTACGTCCAGCCAAACAGGGATGGGACAGCCCACCCTGTGTAGGTCCAGCCAAACAGGGAGTGACAGCCCACCCTGTGTAGGCCCAGCCAAGCAGGGAGTGACAGCCCACCCTGTGTAGGCCCTGCCAAACAGGGAGGCAGACACACACACACACACACACACACACACACACACACACACAGCAGGTCAGGCCTGTGTCAAGTGGGGTTTGGCGGCCAGCTGAGACACCCTGCCTGCACATTGTGCTAATTTGTGCATCCAGTACATGGAGGGACGGATAGAAAGATGGAGGAAGGGAGGGAGGGAAAGAAGGAGGGAGGGAGGGAAGGGAAGCCACAGCAGGCTGGATGGTTGGGGCGGTGAGGACAGTGATGGAGAGATTGAAGGAGAGTGGGATGGATGGAAATAGGGAAGAGTGGAGGAAGGGGGAGAGCAGGCAGGATCGAGTGTGCTGGGTCTGGGGTACGAGACGTGCTGAAGGGTATGGGACGGCATATGGCGCTGAGCTGAAAGAGGGTCTGGTGTTGAGACAGAGGGGACCTGTGGCGCGCTTTCTCTGGGCATCAAACGTTCACACAACATTCATGGCAACCAGTCTCCTCCATCTGTGGTGGCCCGTATGCCAGTTAAGAGTCCATGACTAAAGGCCAATGCTAAATCTACAACTTCACAGTAGAACAACACTTCCACATGTCAAATAATAGGCTGTAAAAGGGGTTACTTTCTATGATGGTATAGAATTGGGGTTGAGGCTACGGTTAAGGTTCCTGCTGAAGTAGATAGAACACATTACCATATTAGCATATCACAATCATCATCACCATCTGTCATGACTGCCCAGTCTTGTCACTGGTTCTGTCATCACCTCCTCCACAGCTGCTCCCAGTGGTTTTAGTATTAGGTTGAAACAATTGCTTACACACACACACACAATCCTATTAGTCTCTATACATACCACTTCTACCACTTGACTCCATCCACACACGCCACCCCCACCCCCTGACATCAGCACGTTTACAGAGGGCTCCTAACCCTGACTGAGCCATGTGAGTGAATGCAGTGTGTGTGTGCGCGTGTGTGTATGTGTGTGTTTGTGTGTGTGTGTGTGTGTGCATGCGTGTGCGTGTGTTTGAGTTTGTACTGTCACAATCAATTTCAGCAGGTGGGTAACACAAGCAGCTCTTGTCCAGGTCTGTCATGATCTGTGTGTGAGCTATGTGTGGGAAATATTACAACAAGCAGCCAGTGGGAAATATTACAACAAGCAGCCAGGGGGCAATTTACAACAAGCAGCCAGGGGGAATGATACAACAAGCAGCCAGGTGGAAATTTACAACAAGCAGCGAAGGGGAAATTTACAACAAGCAGCCAGGGGGATATTACAACAAGCAGCCAGGGGGGAATATTACCAAAAGCAGCCAGGAGAAAATATTATAATCAGCCAAAGGGAAATATTACAACAAGCTGAAAGGGGGAAATATTACAACAAGCAGCCAGGGGGAAATATAACAACAAGCAGCCAGGGGGAAATATTACCAAAAGCAGCCAGGAGAAAATATTACAACAATCAGCCAAAGGGAAATATTACAACAAGCTGAAAGGGGGAAATATTACAACAAGCAGCCAGGGGGAAATATAACAACAAGCAGCCAGGGGGAAAAATTACAACAAGCTGAAAGGGGGAAATATTACAATAAGCAGCCAGGGGGAAATATAACAACAAGCAGCCAGGGGGAAATATTACAACAAGCAGTCAGGGGGAATTATTACAGTAAGCAGACAGGGGGCAATTTTCAACAAGCAGCCAGGGGGAAATATTACAACAAGCTGAAAGGGGGAAATATTACAACAAGCAGCCAGGGGGAAATATAACAACAAGCAGCCAGGGGGAAATATTACAACAAGCAGCCAGGGGGAATTATTACAACAAGCAGCCAGGGGGAATATTACAACAAGCACATAGGGGGAAATATTACAACAAGCAGCCAGGTGGAAAATTTTACAACAAGCAGCCAGGGGGAAATATAACAACAAGCAGCCAGGGGGAAATATTACCAAAAGCAGCCAGATGAAAATATTACAACAATCAGCCAAAGGGAAATATTACAACAAGCTGAAAGGGGGAAATATTACAACATGCAGCCAGGGGGAAATATAACAACAAAGCAGCCAGGGGGAAATATTACAACAAGCAGCCAGGGGGAATTATTACAACAAGCAGCCAGGGGGAATATTACAACAAGCACCCAGGGGGAAATATTACAACAAGCAGCCAGGTGGAAAATTTACAACAAGCAGCCAAGAGTAAATTTACAACAAGCAGCCAGGGGGGAATATTACAACAAGCAGCTAGGGGGAAATTTTACCAAAAGCAGCCAGGGGAAAATATTACAACAATCAGCCAAAGGGAAATATTACAACAAGCTGAAAGGGGGAAATATTACAACAAGCAGCCAGGGGGAAATATAACAACAAGCAGCCAGGGGGAAAAATTACAACAAGCTGAAAGGGGGAAATATTACAATAAGCAGCCAGGGGGAAATATAACAACAAGCAGCCAGGGGGAAATATTACAACAAGCAGTGAGGGGGAATTATTACAGTAAGCAGACAGGGGGCAATTTTCAACAAGCAGCCAGGGGGAAATATTACAACAAGCTGAAAGGGGGAAATATTACAACAAGCAGCCAGGGGGACATATAACAACAAGCAGCCAGGGGGAAATATTACAACAAGCAGCCAGGGGGAATTCTTACAATAAGCAGACAGGGGGCAATTTACAACAAGCAGCCAGGGGGAAATATTACAACAAGCAGCCAGGGGGAAATATTACAACAAGATGCCTGGGGAAATATTACAACAAGCTGCCAGGGGGAAATATTCCAATAAGCTGCCAGCGAGAAATATAACAACAAGCCGCCGGGGGAATATATTACAACAAGCAGCCAGGGGAAATATTACAACAAGCAACCAGGGGGGAATATAACAACAAGCAGCCAGGGGGAATTATTACAGTAAGCAGACAGGGGGCAATTTTCAACAAGCAGCCAGGGGGAAATATTACAACAAGCTGAAAGGGGGAAATATTACAACAAGCAGCCAGGGGGACATATAACAACAAGCAGCCAGGGGGAAATATTACAAAAAGCAGCCAGGGGGAATTCTTACAATAAGCAGACAGGGGGCAATTTACAACAATTAGCCAGGGGGAAATATTACAACAAGCTGCCGGGGGGAAATATTACAACATGCAGCCAAGGGGAAAAATTACAATAATATGTCAAGGGGAAATATTAAAACAAAATATCAGAGGGAAATATTACAACAAGCAGCCAGGGGGAAAAATTACAACAAGCAGCAAGGGGGGAATTATTACAACAAGCAGCCAGGGGGAAATATTACACATATTAGACAGGGGAAAATATTACAACAAGCTGCCAGGGGGAATTATTTCAACAATTAGACAGGGGGAAATATTACAACAAGCCAACAGGGGGAAATATTACAACAAGCAGACAGTGGGGAATTATTACAACAAGCAGACAGTGGGAAATATTAAAATATGCAGCCAGGGGGAAATATTACAACAAGCAGCCAGGGGGGATATTACAACATGCTGTAAATGGGAAATATTGCAACAAGCAGCCTGTGGGAAATATTACAACATGCAGCCAGGGGGAAATATTACAACAAGCTGTCAGGGGGATATATTACAGAATGCAGCCATGGGGAAATATTACAACAAGCAGCCAGGGAGAAAAATGACAACAAGCTGTAAATGGGAAACATTACAACATGCAGCCAGTGTGAAATATTAAAACAATCAGCCAGGGGAAAATATTACAACAAGCAGTCAAAAGGAAATATTACAACAAGCAGCCAGGGGAAATATTAAACTATGCAGCCAGGGGGAAATATTACAAGAAGCAGCCAGGGGGAAAAATTACAACAAGCTGTAAAAGGGAAATATTACAACGTGCAGCCAGGTGGAAATATTAAACTATGCAGCCAGGGCGAAAAATTACAAGAAGCAGCCGGCGGGGAAAATTACAACAAGCTGTAAAGGGGAAATATTACAACATGCAGCCAGGGGGAAATATTACAACATGTAGCCAGGGGGAAATATTACAACCAGTAGCCAGGGGAAAATATTACAACAAGCAGCCAGGGGGAAATATTACAACAAGCAGCCAGGGGGAAATATTACAACAAGCTGCCAGGGGAAATATTACAGCAAGCTGCCAGGGGAAATATTACAACAAGCTGCCAGGGGAAATATTACAACAAGCTGCTGGGGGGAAATATTTCAACCAGCTGCCAGGTAGAAATATAACAACATGCAGCCAGGGGGAAAATTACAGCAAGCAGCCATGGGGGAATTATTACAACAAGCAGCCAGGGGAATATAATACAACAAGCTGCCTTTGGAAATATTACAACAAGCTGCCAGGGGGAAATATTTCAACAAGCTGCCAGGGAGAAATATTTCAACAAGCTGCCATGTAGAAATATAACAACAAGCATCCATGGGGAAATATTACAACAAGCAGCCAGGGGGGAATTATTAGAACAAGGAGCCAGGGGAAAATATTACAACATGCAGCCATGTGGAAATACTACATCAAGCTGCCAAGGGGAAATATTACAACAAGCTGTAAAGGGGAAATATTACAACAAGCTGCCAGGGGGAAATATTACAACAAATAAACAGGGTGAAATATTACAGCAAGAAGCCCAGGGGAAATATTACAACAAGTAGCCAGGGTAAAATATAACAACAAGCAGTCAGTGGAAAATATTACAACAAGCAGCCAGGTGAAAATATTACAACATGCTGTAAATGGGAAATATTACAACAAGCAGCCAGGGGGAAATATTACAACAAGGAGCCAAATGGAAATATTACAACAAGCTATCAGGGGGAGATATTATAAAATGCTGTCCGGGGGAAGTATTACAACAAGCAGACAGGGGGAAATTTTACAACAAGCAGCCAGGGGAAAATATTACAACAAGCAGACAGTGGGGGATATTATAACAAACTGTCAGGGGGAAATATTACAACAAGCAGCCAAGGGGGGATATTACAACATGCTGTAAATGGGAAATATTGCAACAAGCAGCCTGGGGGAAATATTACAACATGCAGCCAGGGGGAAATATTACAACAAGATGTCAGGAGGAAATATTACAATATGCAGCCAGGTAGAAATATTACAACAAGCAGCCAGGGATAAAAATGACAACAACCTGTAAATGGGAAATATTACAACATGCAGCAAAGGGGAAATATTACAACAAACAGCCAGGGGGAAATATTACAACAAGCTGTCAGGGTAAAATATTACTACATGCAGCCAGGGAGAAATATTACAACATGCTGTAAATGGGAAATATTACATCAAGCAGCCAGTGGGAAATATTACAACAAGCAGCCAGGGGGAAATATTACAACAAGCTATCAGGGGCAAACATTACAATATGCAGCCAGGGGAAAATTTTACAACGTGCAGCCAGGGGAAATATAACAACAAGCAGCCAGGGGAAAATATTACAACAAGCAGCCAGGGGGAAAATTACAACAAGCACCCAGGGGAAAATATTACAACAAGCAGCCAGGGGGAAAATTACAACAAGCACCCAGGGGGAAATAATACAACAAGCTGCCAGGTGAAATTTACAACAAGCAGCCAAGGTGAAATTTACAACAATCAGCCAGGGGGGAATATTACAACAAGCAGCCAGTGGGAAATATTACAACATGCAGCAGGGGGAAATATTACAACAAGCAGCCAGGGGGAAAATTACAACAAGCACCCAGGGGGAAAAAATACAAAAAGCAGCCAGGTTGAAATTTACAACAAGCAGCCAAGGTGAAATTTACAACAATCAGCCAGGGGGAAATAGTACAAAAAGCAGCCAGGGAGAAATTTTACAACATGCAGCAGGGGGAAATATTAAAACAAGCAGCAAGGGGGGGATATTACAACAAACAGCCAGGGAGAAATATTACAACAAGCTTTTATGGGAAAATATTACAACATGCAGCCCGGGGGAAATATTACTACATGCTGTAAATGGGAAATATTACAGCAAGCAGCCAGTGGGAAATATTAAAACAAGCAGCCAGGGGGAAATATTACAACAAGCTATCAGGGGGAAATATTACAATATGCAGCCAGGGTGAAATATTACAACAAGCAGCCAGGGGTGAAAAATTACAACCAGCTGTAAAGGGGAAATATTACAATTTGCTGTAAATGGGAAATATTACAACAAGCAGCCAGGGGGAAATATTACAACATGCTGTAAATGGGAAATATTACAACAAGCAGCCAGAGGGGGGATATTACAACATGCTGTAAATGGGAAATATTACAACAAGCAGCCAGGGGGAAATATTACAACATGCTGTAAATGGGAAATATTACAACAATCAGCCAGGGGGAAATATTACAACAAGCTGCCAAGGCTAAATATTACAACAAGCTATCAGGTGGAAATATTATAATATGCACCAAGGGGGAAATATTACAACAATTAGATAGGGGAAATATTACAACAAGCTGCCAAGCAGCCAAAGGGGAAAAATTACAACAAGCTGTAAAGGGGAAATATTACAACATGCAGCCAGGGGGAAATATTACAACAATTAGATAGGGGGAAATATTACAACAAGCTGCCAGGCGAAAGGGGCAATTATTACAAGAATTAGACAGGTGGAAATATTACAACAAGCTGCCAGGTAGAAATATAACAACATGCAGCCAGGGGGAAATATTACAACAAGCAGCCAGGAGGGAATTATTACAACAAGCAGTCAGGGGAAAAAATATTACATCAAGAAGTCAGGGGGAAATATTACAACGAGCAGCCAGGGAAATATTAAAACAAAAAGCAAGAGGGAAATATTACAACAAGCAGCCAGGGTGAAATATTACAACATGCAGCATGGGGAAATATTACAACAATTTGTCAAGGTGAAATATTACAACAAGCAGCCAGGGGGAAATAGTACAACAAGCAGAAAGGGGGAAATATTACATCAAGCAGCCAAGGTGGTATATTACAATAAGCTGTCAGGGGAAAATATTACAACAAGCCACCAGGGGGAAATATTACAACAATTAGACAGATAGAAATATAACAACATGCAGCCAGGGGGAAATATTACAACAAGCAGCCAGGAGGGAATTATTACAACAAGCAGCCAGGGGAAAAATATTACAACAAGCATCCAGGGGGAAATATTACAACATGCAGACAGGGAGAATTACTACAACAATATGTCAGGGGGAAATATTACTACATGCAGCCAGGGGGAAATATTACAACATGCTGTACATTTTAAATATTACAACAAGCAGCCTGTGGGAAATATTTAAAAAAGCAGCCAGGGGGAAATATTACAACAAGAAATCAGGGGGAAATATTACAATATGCAGCCAGGGGGAAATATTACAACCAGCAGCAAGGGGGGTAAATTACAACAAGCTGTAAAGGGGAAATATTGCAACATTCAGCCAGGGGGAAATATTACAACAAGCAGCATGGGAAAATATTACAACAAGCAGTCAGGGGGAAAAATTACAACGAGCAGCCAGGGAAATATTACAACAAGCATCCAGGGGGAAATATTACAACATGCAGACAGGGAGAATTACTACAACAATATGTCAGGGGGAAATATTACTACATGCAGCCAGGGGAAATATTACAACATGCTGTACAAGTTAAATATTACAACAAGCAGCCTGTGGGAAATATTTAAAAAAGCAGCCAGGGGAAATATTACAACAAGAAATCAGGGGGAAATATTACAATATGCAGCCAGGTGGAAATATTACAACCAGCAGCAAGGGGGGTAAATTACAACAAGCTGTAAAGGGGAAATATTGCAACATTCAGCCAGGGGGAAATTTTACAACAAGCAGCATGGGAAAATATTACAACAAGCAGTCAGGGGGAAAAATTACAACGAGCAGCCAGGGAAATATTACAACAAGCAGCCAGGGGGAAATACTACAAAAGCAGCCAAGGGGAATTATTACAACAATTAGACATGTGGAAATATTACAACAAGCTGCCAGGTAGAAATATAACAACATGCAGCCAGGGGGAAATATTACAACAAGCAGCCAGGAGGGAATTATTACAACAAGCAGTCAGGGGAAAAAATATTACATCAAGAAGTCAGGGGGAAATATTACAACGAGCAGCCAGGGAAATATTAAAACAAAAAGCAAGAGGGAAATATTACAACAAGCAGCAGCCAGGGGGAAATATTACAACGTGCAGCCAGGGAAATATTAAAACAAAAAGCAAGAGGGAAATTTTACAACAATTAGACAGATAGAAATATAACAACATGCAGCCAGGGGGAAATATTACAACACGCAGCCAGGAGGGAATTACTACAACAATATGTCAGGGGGAAATATTCCTACATGCAGCCAGGGGGAAATATTACAACATGCTGTACATTTTAAATATTACAACAAGCAGCCTGTGGGAAATATTTAAAAAAGCAACAAGCAGCCAGGGGAAAAAATATTACAACAAGCATCCAGGGGGAAATATTACAACATGCAGACAGGGAGAATTACTACAACAATATGTCAGGGGGAAATATTCCTACATGCAGCCAGGGGGAAATATTACAACATGCTGTACATTTTAAATATTACAACAAGCAGCCTGTGGGAAATATTTAAAAAAGCAGCCAGGGGGAAATATTACAACAAGAAATCAGGGGGAAATATTACAATATGCAGCCAGGGGGAAATATTACAACCAGCAGCAAGGGGGGGAAATTACAACAAGCTGTAAAGGGGAAATATTGCAACATTCAGCCAGGGGGAAATATTACAACAAGTAGCCATGGGAAAATATTACAACAAGCAGTCAGGGGGAAAAATTACAACGAGCAGCCAGGGAAATATTACAACAAGCAGCCAGGGGGAAATACCACAAAAGCAGCCAAGGGGAATTATTACAACAAGCAGCCAGGGGGAAATATAACAACAAGCAGCCAGGGAGAAATTTTACAACAAGCAGCCAGGAGGGAATTAAAACAACAAGCAGTCAGGGGAAAACATTTTACAGCAAGAATTCAGTCGGAAATATTACAACGAGCAGCCAGGGAAATATTAAAACAAGCAGCCAGAGGGAAATATTACAACAAGCAGCCAGGGGGAAATATTACAAAATGCAGCCAGGGGGAAATATTACAACAATTTGTCAAGGGGAAATATTACAACAAGCAGCCAGGGGGAAAAACTACAAAAGCAGTCAGGGGGAATTATTACAATAAGCAGCCAAGGGGAAATATTACAACAAGCAGCCAAGGTGGGATATTACAACAATCTGTCAGGGGAAAATATTACAACAAGCCACCAGGGGGAAATATTACAACAAGCTGCCAGGTAGAAATATAACAACATGCAGCCAGGGGGAAATATTACAACAAGCTATCAGGTGTAAAAAACTATTACAACAAGCATCCAGGGGGAAATATTACAACATGCAGCCAGGGAGAATTACTACAACAATATATCAGCCAATGGGATATTTTACAACAAACAACCAGGGGGAAATATTACAACAAGCCACCAGGGGGAAATATTACAACAAGCTGCCAGGTAGAAATATAACAACATGCAGCCAGGGGGAAATATTACAACAAGCTATCAGGTGTAAAAAACTATTACAACAAGCATCCAGGGGGAAATATTACAACATGCAGCCAGGGAGAATTACTACAACAATATGTCAGGGGGAAATATTACAACATGTAGCCAGGGGGAAATATTACAACATGCTATATATAGGAAATATTGCAACCAGCATCCTGGGGGGGGATATTACAACATGCTGAAAATGGGAAATATTGCAAGAAGCTGCCTGGGGGAAATATTACAATATGCAGCCAGGGGGAAATATTACAACAAGCAGCCAGGGAGAAAAATGACAACAAGCTGTAAATTGGAAATATTACAACATCCAGCCAGGGGGAAATATTACAACAAGCAGCCAGGGGAAAATATTACAACAAGAAGCCAGGGGGAAATATTACAACATGCAGCCAGGTGGAAATATTACAACGTGCTGTAAATGGGAAATATTACAACAAGCAGCAATGGTAGGATATTACAACATGCTGTAAATGGGAAATATTACAACAAGCAGCCAGTGGGAAATATTACAACAAGCAGCCAGGTGGAAATATTACAACAAGCTGTCAGGGGGAAATATTACAATATGCAGCCAGTGGGAAATATTACACAAGCAGCCAGGGAGAAAAATTACAACAAGCTGTAAATGGGAAATATAACAACATGCAGCCAGGTTGAAATATTACAACATGCAGCCAGGGGAAAATATTACAACAAGCAGCCAGGGTGAAATATTACAACAAGCAGCCAGGTGGTAATAATACAACAAACAGCCAGGGGGAAATATCTCAACAAGCTGTCAGAGTAAAGTATTACAACAAGCAGCCAGGGGGAAATATTACAACATTCTGTAAATGGGAAATATTACAACAAGCAGCCAGTGTGAAATATTACAACAAGCAGCCAGGGGGAAATATTACAACAAGCTATCAGGGGGAAATATTAAAATATGCAGCCAGGGGGAAATATTACAACAAGTAGCCAGGGGGAAATATTACAACAAGCTATCAGGGGGAAATATTAAAATATGCTGCCAGGGGAAAATATTCCAACAAGCAGTCAGGGGTAAATATTACAACAAGCAGCAAGGTAAATATTACAACAAGCAGCCAGGGGGAAATATTACAACAAGCAGCCAGGGGGAAATATTACAACAAGCAGCCAGGGGGAAATATTACAACAAGCTGCCAGGGGAAATATTACAACAAGCTTCCAGGGGGAAATATTTCAACAAGCTGCCAGATAGAAATATAACAACAAGCAGCAAGGGGAAAATATTACAACAAGCAGTCAGGGGGAAATATTACAACATGCAGCCAGGGGGAAATATTACAACAATCTGACAGGGGGGATTATTAAAACAAGCAGCCAGGGGGAAATATTACAACAAGCAGCCAGGGGGAAATATTACAACAACCAGCCAGGGGGAAATATTACAACAAGCAGCCAGGGGGAAATATTACAACATGCTGCCAGGGGGAATTATTACAACAAGCAGCCAGGGGGAAATATTACAACAAGCAGCCAGGGGGAAATATTACAACATTCTGTAAATGGGAAATATTACAACAAGCAGCCAGTGTGAAATATTACAACAAGCAGCCAGGGGGAAATATTACAACAAGCTATCAGGGGGAAATATTAAAATATGCAGCCAGGGGGAAATATTACAACAAGCAGCCAGGGGGAAATATTACAACAAGCTATCAGGGGGAAATATTAAAATATGCTGCCAGGGGAAAATATTCCAACAAGCAGTCAGGGGTAAATATTACAACGAGCAGCAAGGTAAATATTACAACAAGCAGCCAGGGGGAAATATTACAACAAGCAGCCAGGGGGAAATATTACAACAAGCAGCCAGGGGAAAATATTACAACAAGCTGCCAGGGGAAATATTACAACAAGCTTCCAGGGGGAAATATTTCAACAAGCTGCCAGATAGAAATATAACAACAAGCAGCAAGGGGAAAATATTACAACAAGCAGTCAGGGGGAAATATTACAACATGCAGCCAGGGGGAAATACTACAACAATCTGACAGGGGGGATTATTAAAACAAGCAGCCAGGGGGAAATATTACAACAAGCAGCCAGGGGGAAATATTACAACAACCAGCCAGGGGGAAATATTACAACAAGCAGCCAGGGGGAAATATTACAACATGCTGCCAGGGGGAATTATTACAACAAGCAGCCAGGGGGAAATATTACAACAAGCAGCCAGGGGGAAATATTACAACATGCAGCCAGGGGGAAATATTACAACAATCTGACAGGGGGGATTATTAAAACAAGCAGCCAGGGGGAAATATTACAACAAGCAGCCAGGGGGAAATATTACAACAAGCTGACAGGGTGAAATATTACAACAAGCAGCCAGGGGGAAATATTACAGCAAGCTGTCAGGGAAAAATATTACAACATGCAGCCAGGGAGAAATACTACAACAATATGTCAGGGAGAAATATTACAACAAGCAGCCATGTGTAAATACTTCATCAAGCTGCCAAGGGGAAATATTACAACAAGCAGCCAGGTGGAAATATTACAACAAGCTGTCAGTGGAAAATATTACAACATGCAGCCAGGGGGAAATGTTACAACATGCTGAAAATGGGAAATATTACAACAAGCAGCCAGTGGGGGATATTACATAATGCTGTAAATGGGAAATATTACAACAAGCATCCAGTGGGAAATATTACATCAAGCAGCCAGGGGGAAATATTACAACAAGCTGTCAGGGGGAAATATTACAATATGCAGCCAGGGGAAAATATTACAACAAGCAGCCAGGGATAAACATTACAACAAGCTGTAAATGGGAAATATTACAACATGCAGCCAGAGAAAATATTACAACAAGCAGTCAGGGGGAAATATTACAACAAGCTGAAGGGGGAAATATTACAACAAGCTAACAGGGGGAAATATTACAACAAGCAGCCAGTGGGAAATATTACAACAAACAGCAGGGGGAAATATTACAACAAGCTGACAGGGGAAAATATTAGAACATGCAGCCAGGTGGAAATATTACAACGTGCTGTAAATGGGAAATATTACAACAAGCAGCAATGGGGGGATATTACAACAAGCTGTAAATGTGAAATATTACAACAAGCAGCCAGTGGGAAATATTACAACAAGCAGCCAGGGGGAAATATTAAAAAAAGCTGTCAGGGGGAAATATTACAATATGCAGCCAGTGGGAAATATTACACAAGCAGCCAGGGAGAAGAATTACAACAAGCTGTAAATGGGAAATATTACAACATGCAGCCAGGTTGAAATATTACAACATGCAGCCAGGGTGAAATATTACAACAAGCAGCCATGTGGTAATAATACAACAAACAGCCAGGGGGAAATATCTCAACAATCTGTCAGAGTAAAATATTACAACATGCAGCCAGGGGGAAATATTACAACATGCTGTAAATGGGAAATATTACAACAAGCAGCCAGTGTGAAATATTACAACAAGCAGCCAGGGGGAAATATTACAACAAGCTATCAGGGGGAAATATTAAAATATGCAGCCAGGGGGAAATATTACAACAAGCAGCCAGGGGGAAAAATTACAACAAGCTGTCAGGGGAAAATATTACAACATGCAGCCAGGTGGAAATATTACATTGTGCTGTAACTTGGAAATATTACAACAAGCAGCAATGGGGGATATTACAACAAGCTGTCAGGGGGAAATATTACAATATGCAGCCAGTGGGAAATATTACACAAGCAGCCAGGGAGAAAAATTACAACAAGCTGTAAATGGGAAATATAACAACATGCAGCCAGGTTGAAATATTACAACATGCAGCCAGGTGGAAATATTACAACAAGCAGCCAGGGTGAAATATTACAACAAGCAGCCAGGTGGTAATAATACAACAAACAGCCAGGGGGAAAAATTACAACAAGCTGTAATAGGGAAATATTACAACATGCAGCCAGGGGGAAATATTACAACAAGTAGCCAGGGAAAATATTCCAACAAGCAGTCAGGGGGAAATATTACAACGAACAGCCAGGTAAATATTACAACAAGCAGCCAGGGGGAAATATTACAACAAGCAGCCAGGGGGAAATATTACAACAAGCAGCCAGGGGGAAATATTACAACACGCTGCCAGGGGAAATATTACAACAAGCTGCCAGGGGGAAATATTTTAACAAGCTGCCAGATAGAATTATAACAACAAGCAGCCAGGGGGAAATATAACAACAAGCAGCCAGGGGGGAATTATTACAACAAACAGCCAGGGGGAAATATTACAACAAGTAGCCAGGGGACAATATTCCAACAAGCAGTCAGGAGGAAATATTACAACAAGCAGCCAGGGAAATATTACAACAAGCAGCCAGGGGGAAATATTACAACAAGCTATCAGGGGGAAATATTAATATATGCAGCCAGGGGGAAATATTACAACAAGCAGCCAGGTGGAAAAAATTACAACAAGCTGTAAAAGGGAAATATTACAACATGCAGCCAGGGGGAAATATTACAACAAGCTGCCAGGGGGAAATATTACAACAAGCAGCCAGGGGAAAATATTCCAACAAGCAGTCAGGGGGAAATATTACAACGATCAGCCATGTGTAAATACTTCATCAAGCTGCCAAGGGGAAATATTACAACAAGCAGCTATGGGGAAATATTACAACAAGCTGTGAGTGGAAAATATTACAACATGCAGCCAGGGGGAAATGTTATAACATGCTTTAAATGGGAAATATTACAACAAGCAGCCAGTGGGGGATATTACAACATGCTGTAAATGGGAAATATAACAACAAGCAGCCAGGGGAAATATTACATCAAGCAGCCAGGGGGAAATATTACAACAAGCAGCAAGGGATACAAATTACAACAAGCTGTAAAGGGGAAATATTACAACATGCAGCCAGGGAAAATATTACAACAAGCAGCCAGGGGGAAATATTACAACAAGCTGCCAGGGGGAAATATTTCAACAAGCTGTCAGGGGGAAATATTACAACGAGCAGCCAGGGAAATATTACAACAAGCAGCCAGGGGGAAATATTACAACATGCTATCAGGGTGAAATATTAAAATATGCAGCCAGGGGGAAATATTACAACAAGCAGCCAGGGGGAAAAAATTACAACAAGCTGTAAAAGGGAAATATTACAACATGCAGCCAGGGGGAAATATTACAACAAGCAGCCAGGGGGAAATATTACAACAAGCTGCCAGGGGGAAATATTTCAACAAGCTGTCAGGGGGAAATATTACAACGAGCAGCCAGGGAAATATTACAACAAGCAGCCAGGGGGAAATATTACAACAAGCTATCAGGGGGAAATATTAAAATATGCAGCCAGGGGGAAATATTACAACAAGCAGCAAGGGGGAAAAAATTACAACAAGCTGTAAAAGGGAAATATTACAACATGCAGCCAGGGGGAAATATTACATCAAGCACCCAGGGGGAAATATTACAACAAGCAGCAAGAGATAAAAATTACAACAAGCTGTAAAGTGGAAATATTACAACATGCAGCCAGGGGGAAATATTACAACAAGCAGCCAGGGGGAAATATTACAACAAGCAGCCAGGGGAAAATATTACAACATGCAGCCAGGGAGAAATACTACAACAATATGTCAGGGAGAAATATTACAACAAGCAGCCATGTGTAAATACTTCATCAAGCTGTGAGTGGGAAATATTACAACATGCAGCCACGGGGAAATATTACAACAAGCAGCCAGGGGGAAATATTACAACAAGCTGTGAGTGGGAAATATTACAACATGCAGCCAGCGGGAAGTATTACAACAAGCAGCCTTGGGGAAATATTACAACAAGCTGTGTGTGGAAAATATTACAACATGCAGCCAGGGGGAAATGTTACAACATGCTTTACATGTGAAATATTACAACAAGCAGCCAGTGTGAAATATTACAACAAGCTATCAGGGGGAAATATTACAATATGCAGCCAGGGGGAAATATTACAACAAGCAGCCAGGGGGAAAAATTACATCAAGCTGTAAAAGGGAAATATTACAACAAGCAGCCAGGGGGAAATATTACATCAAGCAGCCAGGGGGAAATATTACAACAAGCTGCCAGGGGGAATAATTACAACATTTAGACAGTGGGAAATATTACAAGCAGCCACCAGAGGGAAATATTACAACAAGCAGACAGGGGGAAATATTACAACAAGCTGCCAGGGGAAATATTACAACAAGCTGCCAGGTGGAAATATTTCAACAAGCTGCTATGTAGAAATATGACAACAAGCAGCCAGGGGGAAATATTACATGAAGCAGTCAGGGGGGCATTATTACAACAAGCAGCCAGGGGAAAAAATATTACAACAAGCAGCCAGGGGGAAATATTAGAACATGCAGCAAGGGAGAAATACTACAACAATATGTCAGGGGAAATATTACAAAAAGCAGCCATGTGGAAATACTACATCACGATGCCAAGGGGAAATATTACAACAAGCAGCCAGGGGGAAATATTACAACAAGCTGTATATGGGAAATATTACAACAAGCAGCCAGGGGCGATATTACAACATGCTGTATGTGGGAAATATTGCAACCAGCAGTATGGGGGAAATATTACAACATGCAGCCAGGGGGAAAAATTACAACAAGCTTTCAGGGGGAAATATTACAATATGCAGCCAGGGGGAAATATTACAACAAGCAGCCAGGGAGAAAAATGACAACAAGCTGTAAATGGGAAATATTACAACATGCAGCCAGGGGGAAATATTACAACAAGCAGCCAGGGGAAAATATTACAACAAGCAGCCAGGGGGAAATATTACAACAAGCTGCCAGGGGGAAATATTACAACAAGCTGCCAGGGAGAAATATTACAACATGCTGTAAATGGGAAATATTACAACAAGCAGCCAGGGGGGGATTTAACAACATGCTGTATATGGGAAATATAACGACAAGCAGCCAGGGGGAAATATTTCAACAAGCTATCAGGGGGAAATATTACAAAAAGCTGTAAAGGAGAAATATTACAACATGCAGCCAGGGGAAATATTACAACAAGCTGCCAGGGGGAAATATTACAACAAGCTGCCAGGGGGAAATATTACAACAAGCTGCCAGGGAAAATATTACAACAAGCAGCCAGTGGGGAATATTACAACAAACAGCCAGGGGGAAATATTACAAAAAGCTGTCAGGGGAAAATATTACAACATGCAGCCAGGTGGAAATATTACAACGTGCTGTAAAAGGGAAATATTACAACAAGCAGCAATGGGGGGATATTACAACATGCTGTAAATGGGAAATATTACAACAAGCAGCCAGGGGGAAATATTACAACAAGCTGTCAGGGGGAAATATTACAATATGCAGCCAGTATGAAATATTACACATGACGCCAGGGAGAAAAATTACAACAAGCTGTAAATGGGAAATATAACAACATGCAGCCAGGTTGAAATATTACAACATGCAGCCAGGGGGAAATATTACAACAAGCAGCCAGGGAGAAAAATGACAACAAGCTGTAAATGGGAAATATTACAACATGCAGCCAGGGGTAAATATTACAACAAGCAGCCAGGGGAAAATATTACAACAAGCAGCCAGGGGGAAATATTACAACAAGCTGCCAGGGGAAAATATTACAACATGCAGCCAGGGAGAAGTACTACAACAATATGTCAGGGCGAAATATTACAACAAGCAGCCATGTGTAAATACTACATCAAGCTGCCAAGGGGAAATATTACAACAAGCAGCCAGGGGGAAATATTACAACAAGCAGCCAGGGATAAAAATTACATCAAGCTGTAAACGGTTAATATTACAACATTCAGCCAGGGAAAATATTACAACAAGCAGCCAGGGGGAAATATTACAACAAGCTGCCAGGGGGAAATATTACAACAAGCAGCCATGGGAAATATTACAACAAGCTGCCAGGGGGAAATATTAAAACAAGCTGCCAGGGGGAAGTTAAAATCATATAGAGACAATATCTAGATGAGCTTATTGCAGAGCACTCTGTGTGTTGCAGGTCTGAAACTGACGTGAGGGGTGTGTAGTGTAGTCAAGAGGAGTATATGGGGATGGTTGTAAACGGGGTGTATGTATGTGTAAGTGTGTCCCGTATATGTGTTTTCTTGTGAATGTATTTCAAAGGGAAGAGGTTCCAGAGACCCAGACAGACATCCTAGGGAGGGAGGAGGGGTAGCTACCCACCCAACTGCCCCTCTTTTAGTTTTGGCCCAGCCCACCAGAGCCCAAACTGGGCCTTGTGTCACCAACAGATGGGCTCCTCACAAAGGACCCATCACCTCACCAAGCTGGTCTCCTACATGCCTGATTAAATCCTAATACCAAAGTTAGAATTGATACAGTGGCTCTATGGTGATTCAATTAGTGCAGCGAGCATAGAGGAGCAAAGCAACCACAAAGAAACGGCTCTGCTAGTTAGAAAGTCATTTTCCTTGAATCATTATGGCATTGCACACGTGGAGACCCGGAAAATGATGGACTCATGTGTCTTTGCTTAATATCCTCTGGGGCCATGTTGGAGGTAGCTTTTTTTCTCTGAGGCTGGATGTCACAGTCGACAAAATGGCAGCGACTTGATTGATTTGAGTGGTGCCAGGCATCTTGTGCTGGGGGTAATGGTACTCTGAGAGCAATGCCAAGAGTAGACCTGGAGTTCAGCTGGAGAGAAACATGGAGGGTTAGACCCATACAGAGGCCGTCTGTGATTAAGAATAAATAAGCCAAGAAATATTCAATCAGGACAAAGATATTTGATAAAAGAGCATTGGCTGTGTTTGAGAGGTACAGATCACACTGGGGCTTTGTTGATTTGAGACATGAGGAGGGGAAACACAGTGGAAGGAAGTCCTCTTACACAACCAGGGATAAACAAAAACAAAAAAAGGTACCCTACATTTATTTTATTTAACCTTTATTTAACTAGGCAAATCAGTTAAGAACAAGTTCTTATTTACAGTGAGGCAAAAGGCAAAAGGCCTCCTGCTTGGACAGGGGGCTGGGATTAAAAATAAACAAAAATGTATACAATAATAGAACAAAGCACACATCACTACATAAAGGAGACCTAAGACAACAACATAGCATGGCAGCAGCACATAGCAACACAACATAACAACAACATGGTAGCAACACAACATGGCAGCAGCACAACATGGTAGCAGTACAAAACATGGTACAAACATTATTGGGCACAGACAACAGCACAAAGGGCAAGAAGGTAGAGACAACAATACATCACGCAAAGCAGCCACAACTGTCAGTAAGAGTGTCCATGATGGAGTCTTTGAATGAATGATGCACACATTTATTTTACTGAACTATAGCATTATTTTTTTAATATATTATTGTAAAATGTGAATAAATTAATGAGAATCCCAACTCATTGCATTTATCAGCATGACTGTACAGCCTACAAATGCAAATTGAAATGCACGGTATATCAGTATACACAATATACACTGAGTGTACAAAACATTAAGAACACCTTCCTAATATTGAGTTGCATCCCCCGACACCTTTTAGAGTTCATGGGGCATGGACTCTACAAGGTGTCGAAAGAGTTCCACATGGATGCTGGCCCATGTTGACTCCAATGCTTCCCACAGTTGTGTAAAGTTGGCTGGATGTCCTTTCGGTGGTGGACCATTCTTGATACACACGGGAAACTCTTGAGTGTGAAAAACCCAGCAGTGTTGCAGTTCTTGACACAAACCAGTGCGCCTGGCACCTACTGCCATACCATGTTCAAAGGCACTTAAATCTTTTGTCTTGCTCATTTATACTCTGAATGGCACACATACACAATCTATGTCTCAATGTTTTCAAGGCTTAAAAGTCTGGTCAGCTGGTGCTCTCATGCATGCTTCAGTGTTGCTTTCCTCGAAAAGCGAGCATAAAAGGTATTTAGCTCGTCAGGTAAGCTCACGTCACTGGGCAGTTCACGGCTGGATTTCTCATTTTTAGTGCGTAATAGTTTTCAAGCCCTGCCACATCCGACGAGCGTTAGAGCCGGTGTAGTAGGATTCAATCTTGATTCTGTATTGACTCTTTGCCTATTTGATGGTTCGTCTGAGGGCGTAGCGGGATTTCTTATGAGCATCCGGATTAGTGTCCCGCTCCTTGAAAGTGGCAGCGCTAGCCTTTAGCTCGATGCAGATGTTACCTGTAATCCATGGCTTCTGGTTGGGATATGTACGTACGGTCACTGTGGGGACGACGTTGTCGATACACTTATTGAGGAAGCTGATGACTGAGGTGGTGTGTTCCTCAATGCCATTGAATGAATCCCGAAAGATATTCCAGGCTGTGATAGCAAAACAGTCATGTGGCGTAGCATCTGCGTCATCTGACCTCTTTCGTAATGTTTTGTACACTCAGTGTAAATGCAAGTGTATTCACTCTCGCAGTGGCAGCAGGGTGTAATCACAGAGGATTCTCTGTGTATGAATCAATAGGAGAAATGCAAGCAACCATGTACTGTAAGCATCCAACGAGCAGGCATTAGTCAAGGGTACACTCCACACAGGGAATATTGATAGGGCCGATAAAACACGGATACAGTAAGATTTATGCTCTACACAACAAAAGGAGATTCTGCTGGCTGTGTCATTCTATCAGATGCATTAGCAAATATCCCTCATGCTCAAGCCGGCCCTCTGTTTGTGTGTATGTATGAATGTTGTATGTGTGTATGTTGTATGTGTGTATGTTGTATGTATGTATGTTGTATGTATGTGTGTGTACGGGCGCGTGAGAGAGTGAGATATTTGACATGTTGTATGCCATGCTTAGCACATCCCTGTGTTCTAGTATGTAATGATGGTTTATCAGTCAGAGAACACACAGGCTGGCAGTGTGTTAACAAAACCTACAGTCTACACTGCTCATCAGGTAAAGGAGAGATAGAGAGAAAAACCTTATCGCACAGCGCTCTTTTGTTCATCTCTCTCTCTGTGCTCTCTCTCTGTGCTCTCTCATCACTGTGTAAGTATATCCTGTCAAATAATTACCATATATTAAACTGTACTCATCTCTGAATAATTTCACCATATGCATAATCTTATTTGGCTTCTTCCCTTGGAATGTAAGCAGGGTGAAGAAATAGTACAAGGGTTTACCTTCAGCAAGTTCATCTTCATTGATTGAATATCAGACTCATTTGAATGTGTTAACAAAGTGTGTGTGACACATTGCATAAGAACATAAGCAGACTGGGTGAACCCATGCACACTAGCAAAATGACCATGAGACTTTCCTCGACGCATCACTGTATTCTCAGTACAGGTATTTGACTCACAATCTTTTCAAAGAGTGTGTGTCAGTCTCTGTATGTGTGTGTGTGTGTGTGTGTGTGTGTGTGTGTGTGTGTGGGTGCATGAGAGAGAGAGAGAGAGAGAGAGAGAGAGAGAGAGAGAGAGAGAGAGAGAGAGAGAGAGAGAGAGAGAGAGAGAGGTTAACAGCTTAGGCTCACACAATGACAGTGGGCTCGCACCAAAGAGGCATCCATCTATGGGGCCTTTTGTGCTGCAGGGTGGAGCCAAGGTCAGCAGCTGAGCAGGGCCTCTTTGTGTTTGTGCTGCTACTTGGGGGCAGGGTGTGTGTGTGTGTGTTTGGCTATGTGTGTGTTCGGTAGAGAGAAAGAGGGAACAAGGAGGAGAGAAATGAAAGAGGGGTGGGAGGCTTTCATTAAAGCAACACAATGTATGAGAGGTTTGGCTGTGTGTGTGTGTGTGTGTGTGTGTGTGTGTGTGTGTGTGTGTGTGTGTGTGTGTGTGTGTGTGTGTGTGTGTGTGTGTGTGTGTGTGTGTGTGTGTGTGTGTGTGTGTGTGTGTGTGTGTGTGTGTATGATGGCGGGCCACAGGGCCACGTGTCCCAGTCAGGATTAACAATGGCCATTCTCCAGAAGAACATAGGCCCTTCCTGGCTCCCTTGGCCTCCTTGGCCCTAACCTTCCCTCCCCTCCATCACCTCTCCACGCCCCTGCCACCCTCCAAGGCCCAGCCGTCTGCTGGAGGCCTGGCCTCCCCCCTTGACCTCCCACCCCAGGTGCCCCAGGTGCTGAACCCTACAAAGATGTGAGTGACAGGCTCATTCTACACCTGCTCTTACTCTGAAACCTCTCAAGACTCTTCACAGCCCTGTTCCTGCATTATCTTCTCCTTACACACAAACGCAAACACACACACACACACATATACGTACAGTATACATGTGTGTGTACAAACACACAGCAGGGCATCACTCTCAGAGGGCCTTTAAAGAAATGAGAGCAGCTCAAGTGGTAAAACAGTTTCAATTTGTCTTGAGGTAATATGAGCCAAATAGCATCCCCTACTATTTCCTTTATCACTGTCAAGGCAATTAATAGGCCAAGGCCCCTGTTGCACACACACACACACACACACACGGACGGACACACACTCAGGCACACACGGGCACACACACATGGACACACACACACTCCATATCTACCTCTCTTTCCTCCAGGAATCACAAGGTCCACCCTGGCAATATGAGAGCAGTCAAGTAAAGCTTTGGTCGCTGTACTGACCTGACCTAGATCATTGAATGGCTTAAAAAACACTGTCCTTTACCATATAGTACACAACCATTTACTGTGTTTTACCATACAGTACAAAATCATTTACTGTATTTTACCATACAGTACACAAACATTTACTGTATTTTACCATACAGTACACAACCATTTACACATGACACAAAACAACAATGAATTTCTGGAACAATATATCATAGAAAGCATGTTTATCTTGACCACTGGATGCAGATCCCTTTGTAAAAGAGTCACAACTTTTTTGTGTTGTGAAAAGATGAGAAATGTGTGTGCAAATGGGTATCTGTGTTTAAGTGTGTGCAACAGTGATAAGGGAGAGTGGGATCTGATAGGAAATGATAAAATACCTTGGTAACATCTTGGTGGATTTTTGTGGGTTTCACAGTGGAGGAGGGAGTATGTTATCGCTGTCTGGCGAGAAGAAGCCATGTTGTTTTCTTCCCCAGGATTCTTCCCTGAGGACTGACTGTGTTTGTGCCCCTGTCCCCCCTCCTCTCTCTGCTCTGTGCTGCTCAGGACTGGCCAAAACCATTTTTTAACCATTTTTCACCCACTCTCACTCTCACCCACTCTCATCGATGGACACATATCAGTAGGATATAATGCTATTTTCCGTTGGATTATCTGCATTGCGATATCTTCTTTCATTATCTACTGGTGAAACCATATTACTCTGGGCAGCACAGCACATGCCATTATTACTAGCTTATCCTCCTCTAAAATATCGAACACAGGTATTGCAAGGGAGAACAAAATTACATTAGGACTGAAAAAATTGTAAACTGTTCTAGGAGCATGGGACATTAAAATTATATATTTTTATTCATTGTATTACAAAAATGTAATACAAAAATGTTTGGTTGTCTTTTGGTTTAAGTTTGGACTTTATGTCATTGTGGAATGTTGTAGTTTTTGGTTGTATGTTGGTTGTTGAATGGTTGCTGTGTGGTAGACCTGGCTGTATGTGGTAGTCAGGCAGGGTGTGTGTGTCTAAGGCCTGGTGTGACTCTGATCACTGCTCTGCTATTTTCCTGTCTCATTAGAATATATTAATTGGGCCATCTGTAAGCCATTTATCTCTTCCAAAGGCCGTTACAACAGACCTCCCTTCCCTCGGACCCAACCCCCTTGATTGTGTCTCAGACAGCATATACGTCTATGGTCTCTCTCATATAAGTAAAACATTTTTGCTTTTTTAAATATCTCACTTTTAGTTGAAAATGGTTAAGAATTTACAACAAAATAATTAAATCAACAACCAGACTCATCCACAATCATGGGAAGAGATTCAGCCCCTTGCAACCTGATCAGGACCATGGACAGTGACAAAAAAACACAAACACATGTACGTGCACACACACACACATACACAGACACACACAGACACCTGAAAAGGTGCTAACACACACAGGCCCACTGTATGTGAGCAAAACACTCAACTCTACCACATCCCACGCCCCCACTCTGCGGGCTCGCACATGCCATGTCTATTTCTATGTACACAACACTGTTCATGACAAACAGTTCACACCCCTCTTGTTGGTGGAGAGAATTTTGCAGGTTTAAGGATTATGCCCTGCAATTTTACACATTTTGTCATGGGATGCAAAGAACATTTTACAGTTTTAAAGGTAATTTTCTTTTAATTCTATACATTTTGCAATCTTTAATGTGTATTCATGTGACATTTTTTATGACCCCTCCCACAGTTTGGGAACCACTGCTCTACCACACTCTGGGGGGAACGAAACACTATCTACAGTAATGCCCCGTAGTGGCTAAAACTCCCTCCAAATAATGAAACCAATTATTGCATTCATATAGAGAATAATGCCTAATATTTTTATCTGGCGCTGCCGCCATGTGTGTATGTGTGTATCTTTGTGTGTGTGTGTGTGTGTTTGTGTGTGTTTGTGTGTGTGTGCGCGCGTATCTGCCCATCATCCTCAACTGTAGCCTGATATCCCCAAAGCCGGGGTCTGGCACATCTGCAAGCACCTGATATTATTTAGACACATGCGAGTGTTGTCAGCATAATGCAACATCATCATGATTGACTTGTTCCTGAGGATCCCAGCAGTAAGGCCTTCTTAAAGGATTACCCCTGGTCTTGGACCACTGCCTATGGTACAGTAGACCTCCACACACACACAAACACACACACACACACAGTTCATCTCCACCAGACGTCTCTTCTTTGTGTTTACCGCCTTTTTACAGCCTCTTTGTTTCCTCTCTTGTCTCCATTCTTCATTCAAATCCCTTTTCTCCTCAGACCTACCATTGGCAGGCAGCCATTTGCAAGAAAGAGAGAAAGTGGGAGAGAGAGAGATACAGAGAGGGGAAGAGAAAGTGTGAACCAGAAAGGGAGGGTAGACAGAGAAAGTGTGAGGAGAAGAGATTGTGGGAAAGAGAGAGAGAGAGTGGAAAAGTGATAGAGCAGGAAAAGAGAGAGAGCAAAAGAGAGGCATACCAAGAGAGGCGTATTCACACCCGCCCCTTCAAGTGAGGAGAGTTGGCGCCCTACTTGAGGTCATCTTCCCGACAGTGGCAACAGAGCTCAAGGTTTATCTGCATCCATTTCACACGTAAGGAGAGGTTGAAAGGTAGCATTCGGTATCCCGCTGTGACCTCTCCACATTGTATGTGAGATGCGGGAGCCGCGGCAGATGGCTTCTGTGAGAGTTTGGAGGCTGGGGCGCTAGCTGAGGACTGGCGTTCCTGGAATCTACACAGGAAGACAGCTGACATTGGAGCAGATGCAACGGTACAAGCTAGCCCAGCCTTCACTAAGTCTCTGCCACTTTGACCAACCACAAGTCTGCTTGAAAGACCCACTAACCTAGCTAAGCTGCTAACGTTAGCCAACAAACTAGTCCCGGATGCATCTCCGTCTTGTCGTTTGTCATTGTCTGACTGGCCGGTGTTGCCCAGAGTTCCTTCGCCAGGGGAGCCATCTCCTGCCCCTCCTCCACCATCTGATAGCGGAGTCGAAGGAGCACAGCAAGAGGAGCATGACAATCAATGATGGTCGCATGTCACGAGCCGTGGAAGCCGAAGACAGCGGCCTCCTGCAAAGCAGTCTACACTCCCAACGAGAGGCCCGGAGGGGATACAAACAACTAATAGTTTCACCGCCTTGGAGCCTGATCTTCCTGCAACTTCGATGCTTGGGGTACCTGTGTCTGCGGCTGCTGTGCCTACTCCTACTCCTTCCCCTACGATTTCGAAGTCGACGTTGGCAACCTTCTGTCCCTGCTCTGGATCGAGCGGGTATCTCCGTCTGTCGGAGGCCTGCACCATCCTGTGAAGCGTGGGAGTGGGTGGATTTTCTCGTCCTTCTCGCCAGCCATGATTTTGGGCAGCTTCATGATAAGAAATGTGACTGTTCCTGTTGCAAAAACTATTTCTTATCCCGGAGCTCGAGTAAAAAACATTACTAAGCTGCTCATGATTGTACAACGTCAGGACATGGACATCGATTCTATCATATTCCATGTAGGTTTTAATGGTATTATGAAGGGCAGCTCTGAAGAGTTGAAACTGGATTTCAAAGAGCTAATTGACTCTCTGCTAGACACTAACAAAAGACCCATCATATCTGTCCCTGTGCCCTCTCTGAATCGTGGCATTGAACGCTTTAGCAGGATTCTTTCTCTTCACAACTGGCTACGTGATTATTGCAGCTCAATGGGTGTAACGTTTGTTGAAAATTTCGATACCTTTGGGAAACAAAACATGTTTTATAAGGACGATGGAATCCACCTAAAATAATTTGGGTTCCTGGATCCTTTCACAGCATTATAAGGGTGCATTGAAACAATGATATATCACTGACCTAAGACCAGCTCAGTTAATCCCTACCATTGTGTCACTGAGTCATCATAATGCTTTAGCAAATGTACATTACACCAGGGGCATTGGAAGACACAATTTAAGTAGTCTAATTGATGTCCCTCTAACTGCCCTGAATGCCTCTGCTGATCCTACAGCTATTCTATGCAGTAATCATGTGCCTATGAACCAGATTTTTGCTGTTAGCACTGAGGCAGTGTGCCCTAGGAGGAAGTCCACCGTGTGCAGCTCACCCTGCACTAACATAAATAACATGAGCATATCTACTAATGCTACGCTTCCAAGTAAAGCAATGAAAACAAGCAAGCATCCCAGAAAGGTGCTAAAAATTGCCCACGTTAACATATGTAGCTTAAGAAACAAGGTTCATGAAATTAATAACTTGCTAGTAACAGATGACATTCCTATTCAGATCTCTGAAACTTACTTAGACAATACCTTTGATGATACAGTGGTAGCAATACAAGGTTATAACATTTACAGAAAAGACAGAAAGGACAGTGGTGGAGGTGTTGCTGTTTATATTCAGAACCACATTCCTGTAAAGATTAGAGACGATCTAATGTTAAATACTGTTGAAGTAATATGGCTACAGGTTCGTCTGCCTCACCTAAGGCTCATTCTTGTGGGAGGTTGCTATAGACCACCAAGTGCAGTCAGTATCTGGATAACATGTGTGAAATGATTGATAATGTATGTGATATCAACAGAGAGACATTTTCTGGGTGATTAAAATTTAGACTAGCTTTCGTCAAGCTGCCCACTCAAGAAAATGCTTCAAATTGTTACTAGTGCCTGCAACATGATTCTGGTTCAGTCAACCTACCAGGGTAGTTACAAACAGCACAGGAATGAAATCATCAACATGTATTGTTCGCATCTTTACTAACACTGCAGAAATGTGCTTGAAAGCAGTATCCAGATCCATCGGATGTAGTGATCACAATATAGTAGCCATATCTAGGAAAACCAAAGTCCCAAAGGATGGGCCTAATATAGTGTATAAGAGGTCATACGATATGTTTTGTAGTGATTCTTATGTTGTTGATGTAAAGAATATTTGTTGGTCCGTGGTGCGTAATGAGGAGCAAACAGGCTTGACTCATTTATGAAATTGCTTATCCCAGTTACTAATAAGCACGCACACATTAAGAAAATGACTGCAAAAACTGTTAAATCCCTGTGGATTTTGAGAAATAAAAAAATTGTATGGTTGAGAGGGATGAGGCAAATGGAATGGCAAATAAGTCTGGCCGCACAACCGATTGGCAAACATACTGAAAATTTAGATAAAAACGGAATAAAAAGATGAAGAAACTACACTATGAAACAAAGATAATTGACAAAGAATTATAGTAAAAACTTTGGAGCACCTTCAATTACATTTTGGGGAAAAAAAGCAAACTCAGCTCCATCATTCATTGAATCAGATAGCTCATTCATTACAAAACCGACTGATAATTGGCAAGATTAGCAAACAAACGCTGATACTACACATCCAAGTATATCTGACCAAATTATGAAAGACAAGAATTGTAATTTTGAATTCCGTAAAGTGAGCGTGGAAGAGGTGAAAAAATTATTGTTGTCTATCAACAATGACAAGCCACCTTTCCTGGCTTAAATAGCCGACAAATCAGCCTGTTACCAACACTTAGTAACGTTTTGGAAAAAATGGTGTTTGACCAGATACAATGCCATTTTATTGTAAACAAATTGACAACAGACTTTCAGCACACTTATTGGGAAGGACATTCAACAAGCACAACACTTACACAAATGACTGATGATTGGCTGAGAGAAACTGATAATAAAAAGATAGTGGGGGCTGTTTTGTTAGACCTCAGTGCGGCTTTTGACATTCTCGATCATAGTCTGCTGCTTCAAAAACATATGTGTTATGGCTTTACACCTGCTGCTATATTGTGGATAAAGAGTTACCTGTCTAACAGAACACAGAGTGTGTTCTTTAATGGAAGCCTCTCCAACATAATTCAGGTAGAATAAAACATTCCCCAGGGCAGCTGTCTAGGCCCCTTACTTTATTCAATCTTTACTAACGACATGCCACTTGCTTTGAGTAAAGCCAGTGTGTCTATGTATGCAGATGACTCAACACTATACACGTCAGCTACTACAGCAACTGAAATGACTGCAACACTTAAACAAGAGCTGCAGTTAATTTCAGAATGTGTGGCAAGGAATAAGTCCTAAATATTTCAAAAACTAAAAGCATTGTATTTGGGACAAATCATTCACTAAACCCTAAACCTCAACTAAATCTTGTAAATAATGTAGAAATGGAGCAAGTTGAGGTGACTAAACTGCTTGGAGTAACCCTGGATTGTAAACTATCATGGTCAAAACATATTGATAGGACAGTAGCTAAGATGGGGAGAAGTCTCTCTACCTTCTTAACAGCACTATCAACAAGGCAGGTCCTACAGGCTACAAACATAGGCACAGACACATGCATACACACACATGATAACATACGCACTATGGGAATCCATAATAAATAGAAATACAAGACACACACAGAGGGGCCCTGGAACAACTGTGAAGTGATGTACACCTTCTGATCTAGCGCTCATGTATAGGGTGACATTTTGCTGCTGAAAAAATGGATGCAGAAATGTTAGCAAAAATGTGCGAACTACGCTTAAGGTACAATCATTGGATTATTACATGTTTTTATGTATACATGTGTGCTAGCGTGCATGCATGTGCGTATGTGTGTTTACTATATCCCATATACTACACTATGGTTTGAGGCTTCCTGTCATTATATGCGATGCAAACATGCTATATAAAGCATGGTTGGACAGAGCAGAGAAGATAGGAGTTAGGAATATGCATGGGCCTGTATTGAGTGAGACCATAGATACCCTGTAGCAGGGGCACTGTTGACCTGTCATACAGGCTGTTTGACTGATTGTCCACACGTGCATGCACGCCAGTAACACACACACAAACTCTTATTTTTCTTTTCCCTCTCCCTCCCTCCCTCCCTCAGATCTGGATGTCTGTGCACAATTCCTGCACTGCAAATCCTTCAGTGGGATGGATGAACGACTACAGCCCATTCATCATCACCCTTATCCTCCGCCCCACCACTGTTTTTATATCAGCCAACAGTCAACCTGACAACTGATGTGCCAGTCTCTCTATCTCTCTGACTCTCCCTCTCTCTCTCTCTCTCTTTCCCTCCTCTCTCTCTCTCTCTTTCCCTCCTCTCTCTCTCTCTCTCTCTCTCTCTCTCTCTCTCTCTCTCTCTCTCTCTCTCTCTCTCTCTCTCTCTCTCTCTCTCTCTCTCTCCTCTCTCTCTCTCTCTCTCTCTCTCTCTCTCTCTCTCTCTCTCTCTCTCTCTCTCTCTCTCTCTCTCTCTCTCCTCTCTCTCTCTCTCTCTCTCTCTCTCTCTCTCTATCTCTCTCTCCTTCCTCTCTCCCTTTTTTCTTCTCCCAGTCTCAAACACTCTCTGTCACTCTCCATTTTTTTCATCTTTCTCCACAACCACATCTCCCTCTCCCTCCCTCTCTACCTCCCCTCCTTCTCTCTCTCTCAATCTCTGGGGTGTACCATAGGGACTGGAGTGGCACCTTTGGAGCAGGCTGTAAAAATAGCCAATAAAAAGCCCAACACAGAGAAGAAAGGGTAATGATGAAATTTAACTGCTTGCCTCCATGCACCTGGGGTCTGCGTGGCTCTCATGTGTGTGTGTGTGTCTCTCTCTCTCTCTGTGTGTGTGTGTGTGTGTCTTTCTCTCTCTGTGTGTGTGTGTGTGTGTGTGTGTGTGTGTGTGTGTGTGTGTGTGTGTGTGTGTGTGTGTGTGTGTGTGTGTGTGTGTGTGTGTGTGTGTGTGTGTGTGTGTGTGTGTGTGTGTGTGTGTGTGTGTGTGTCTGTTTAAGTGTGTGTGGAATGGCTGCTGAATCAGAACTGGCCTGCTAGGGGTCAACGTCATGACAGGTCCAGGAGAGTTACCTCTGTAAAGATTTACACCTGCATAAAATGCGAACGACAAGGGAAGTTTAAAGTATAGAAGTGGGGAACTGAGAGAGGGAAGAAATAGGTTCAGTGACAAAAGTGATACTGCAATTTATTCCCTTTGGGAACTTGGATGGAAGTCTGAATAATTTACTCAAAACGGTTTTATATACAAATAAAAAAAGGTTAAATACTTAACCTACAAAAGGTTAAATACTGTTTAACGTATGTATTTTCTGCCTCAATATTGTTTTACAAGTTGTATTGAGGGCCAGAAGGTGAAACAATTCTGACCACTGACTGCAAGTTGTTCTGGATAACAGTGTCTGCTATATAACAATTAACATTTTATTCTTCTGGATTATGTGTGTATTTCATTCTATTTTTTATTATTGCTAATTATTGCTGCACTGTTGGAGCTAGAAACACAAACATTTCACTGCACCTGTGATAACATCGTCAAATCGGTGTACGCGACCAATAAACTTTGATTTGCTAAATGAAATGAATATAATGTAAAATGGACAATCCCATAAAGGTATAGTGCACTTCTGTCCACTCTGTGTTTCTCTGCCTCCTGTTGGTAGATAGGGCTGTTTTCCTCTCCAGCCTGTGTCTGTGTCTTTGTGTCTTTGTGTGTGTGTGTGTGTGTGTGTGTGTGTGTGTGTGTGTGTGTGTGTGTGTGTGTGTGTGTGTGTGTGTGTGTGTGTGTGTGTGTGTGTGTGTGTGCGTGTGTGCGTGTGTGTGTGTATCTGTGTCTACATATAAAATCTCTGTCTGTGTCTGCATGGGGTGTGTGTGTGTCCGTGCAGTCCTATTTTCAGTTCAGTGTCTGGCCCCTGCCCAGTGCTCTCCCCATGCCCCTGGTCTCAGATGCTGGCATGCACACATCTCTCCTCGTGGAGCCCCCCTCCTCCCACCTGGCCCTGGCCGCAGCCTCCCACCTGGCCCTGGCTGCAGCCTCCTACCTGGCCCTGGCCGCAGCCTCCCAGCCTGGCCCGCTGGCGTGGAAAATCACCCTTTGATGGGCCGGCCTGGCTGGAGGAAGAAAAGAGAGGGAAAGAAGAGGGACGAGGAGGGACGAGGAGAGCAGAGGAAGAGGAGGGAAAGAGAAGGGGTTCGAGGGAAGAGGAGGGACGAGGAGGGATGAGGAGAGCAGAGGAAGAGGAGGGAAAGAGAAGGGGTATGAGGGAAGAGGAGGGATGAGGAGAGCAGAGGAGGAAGAGGAGGGAAAGAGGAGGGGTAGGAGGGAAGAGGAGGGAAAGAGAAGGGGTTCGAGGGAAGAGGAGGGACGAGGAGGGATGAGGAGAGCAGAGGAAGAGGAGGGAAAGAGAAGGGGTTCGAGGGAAGAGGAGGGACGAGGAGGGATGAGGAGAACAGAGGAAGAGGAGGGAAAGAGAAGGGGTATGAGGGAAGAGGAGGGATGAGGAGAGCAGAGGAGGAAGAGGAGGGAAAGAGGAGGGGTAGGAGGGAAGAGGAGGGACGAAGAGAGCAGAGGAAGAAGAGGGAAAGAGAAGGGGTATGAGGGAAGAGGAGGGATGAGGAGAGCAGAGGAAGAGGAGGGAAAGAGAAGAGGCAGGAGGGAAGAGGAGGGATGCGGAGAGCAGAGGAGGAAGAGGAGGGAAAGAGGAGGGGTAGGAGGGAAGAGGATGGACGAAGAGAGCAGAGGAAGAGGAGGGAAAGAGAAGGGGTACGAGGGAAGAGGAAGAGGGGGAGGAGGGAGAGGAAAATGAGAAAAGAGGAGGAAGAGGAGGGAAAGAGGAGAGAGAGAATGGAAGAGGAGAGAAAAGGACCCCAGGCCTTAAACCAAGGTAGAGCTCCATCCCCAACCCTAGCCCCAGGCCTAACGCTAAGCCAGTGGACAATTTCAGCCCTGAGCCTGGGGTACCCCTTCATCCCTCTAACTCGCTAAGCACCACAAGGAGGAGACAGACTGGGCCAGATAGCACCATTATTTAATCTGTATTTTCATTCTTGTGTTTTTCCATCGACTGACACCAACACACACAGTATTTGTTGTACGTGTTCAGACACTTTGTCTCATCCATCATACTGAAATACATTTCAAATATCCCCAATATGGGCACCATCAGTCTAAACACCAAGCAAAAACATTTCTCCATGGGAATGTAACGACCATTCCAGCCCTAATTCCAATCCCATGTAACCCACGCCATGCATAAATTACTTCCACTATCCGCAAATGGCTTAGTACTAAAAGGATTATGGCGACACACATACAAACACAAACATGCTCATCCTCATTAGCACTATAAAAAGCCCCTCTGATGCAGTGGCGGAGGGGCCCTTATAGAGAGATTGAGAGCAGTCAGTTAGCACAAACACCAACAGGGCCCGAACATAGAGAATGATTGACGACTATAGTGCCCAAAAAGCTGTTTGAGCATGGGCAGCACCTATGAGGACGTTTACCATTTTGAAGTAGTTAACTGGGTGGGACATCCTATGGGTTCACATAATCACATAATTCCCTCCAGGTCACTAGGAGGGATCAGCCAATGAATTATACTTATGAGGAAACTGCAGGTGGCAGTAAATTGCCAACTTTGGCTTTATAGCTGTTCAAACAACACACAGTACCCGTTCAGTATGTTTACCAACTCATAGAAGCAAGAAGAAGCAAGAAGCAAGAAGAAGAAGAAAATGGGCGACTTCAAAATGGAGATGGCCTCAATGGCCCTGCCCGTATTCTCACATACGCCATAATAGTACAGATACAAAGAAGAGTCCTCTATAATTCTCTATGGGCCCAACACACATACAAACACAAGCTGCATTAGACTGACACGGCGCTGAGAGTGATCAACAGAGAGAGTGAGATGAGGGGGGATACCTAGTCAATTGAACAACTGAATGCATTCAACTGAAATGTGTCTTCTGCATTTACCCCCCGGATGGCTGCCATAATCAACATCCACATCTTCGGCACCCGGGGAACAGTGGGTTAACTGCCTTGCTCAGGGGCAGGACGACAGATTTTTACCTTCTTAGCTCTGGGATTCAATCCAGCAACCTTCCAGTTACTGGCCCAACACTCTAACCACTAGGCTACCTGCCACCCCAGTAGAGGGGGTAGGAGAGAGAGACTGGGGGAGGAGGGATGTAGTGAAGGTGGGGATGATCTGAGGGATGGAGAGAAAGAGAAAGTAAAATACAAGGTAAAGAAGAAACAAAGAGGTGGGGAAGAGAGAAAGAGAGAACTATTGAAATGAAAGACAGAGAGAAAAAGGAGAATAGGAAGAGCAGGATGGAGCAGGGAGGAGGGGAGACTGGGCACTACCGCCAACATAACTGGCACAGAGCGCAGGCCCCCTCTTGCTTTTTGGATCTGCCAATTCCAATGTAATAACAGATAAATAGAGAAGACTCAAACAGCTTAGGCTTGCCAAAGGGGAGAAATAGAGAGAGACAGAGTGACAGAGAGAAAGAGAGGGAAAGACACAGATGGAGTGACAGAGGGAAAGAGAGTGAGAGACAGAGAGTGAAAGAGAGGGAGAGAGAGTGACAGAGTGACAGAGAGAAAGAGAGGGAGAGACAGAGACCGTGGAAGAGAGGGAGAGACAGACACAGAGTGACAGAGAGAAAGATATGGAAAGACAGATACAGTGAAAGAGAGGGCGAGAGAGTGACAGAGACAAATAGAGGGAAAGACAGAGTGACAGAGAGAAAGAGTGGGAGAGATAGACAGTGAAAGAGAGGGAGAGGGAGAGACAGACACAGAGTGACAGAGAGAAAGAGAGGGAAAGACAGAGACAGTGAAAGAGAGGGCGAGAGTGACAGAGACAAATAGAGGGAAAGACAGAGTGACAGAGAGAAAGAGAGGGAGAGACAGACAGTGAAAGAGAGGGAGAGACAGACACAGAGTGACAGAGAGAAAGAGAGGGAAAGACAGAGCGACAAAGAGAAAGAGAGACAGAGACAGTGAAAGAAACGGAGAGACACAGACAGAGTGACAGAGAGAAAGAGAGGGAGAGACAGAGACAGTGAAAGAAACGGAGAGACACAGACAGAGTGACAGAGAGAAAGAGAGGGAGCTGTTGGCTGTTTGCTGGCGCCGGGCCCTCCGCTGGAGCCCTGAACTCCAGCCCCACTGTCACAGTGAATGATAAAGCAGACAGATTGCCTCTGAAACGGCAGACTCTCCAATCCCCCGGCTAGCCCTGGAGGCCAACGCAAGAGTGCCTCTTTAGCCATTCACCAGTTAATGTGCCAATTTGTTTCCTTGCGCGCCTCAAGGAGAATTTATCGCAATGTGCCGTGGCTCTCTGCAAATACTAATAAAATGCTATTTTGCTGCAATTTGCTTAATTGGCCACAGTGGGGATGGAGTATTCGTAGCGTTGTATAGTCTCCCCTGCCAAGGCGGCTTGCAGATGTTCAAAGAGACCACCCTCCCCTGTTATTCGCCTCCCTAACACTCCCCCCAAATACCCACTCACCCCCACCACCAAAACTACCACTGTTAAACTACTTTGACTCTCTCTGTGTCTTCCTAATTTGAACTAATAGCATGCTAGCAACAATATAGTTGAGGCATAAATGGAGAGAATGGGGGAAGAATAGAGGAAAGGATAGGAGTAAGACAAGCAGAGGAGATGTTAGATAAAGAAAACATGAGGGGAAGATAGACAGAGAGACAGAGACAAACAGAGGAAGAGGCAAGGAGAATGAAAGGAGAGAAGGAGAGTACAGTAGGCGTAGCCTTGTGGTTTGGATCCAGCTGTAGTGTGAGCAGGCAGGCCAGTCAGTGTTGGCAGGGCGGTCTCTTCTCTCCTGGCCACACACTAATTAACCAGGTTTTGTTCAGGAAATGATCTCTGCTGTTTAGACACAAATTAGACACAAACCATAAAATAGAGAAATCGTTGGCGGGGGTTTCCCTTCATACCTCTCTCTCTCTCTCTCTCTCTCTCTCTCTCTCTCTCTCTCTCTCTGCTCTCTACCTTCCTATTGCTCAGAATACGAGCACTTCTCTTTATCTCTGAAGTATTTTTTGGTTGCAAAAAAAGGGACAGAAAGCCTTGTGCATACTGCAAGGTTGTGATAAGCTGTCAGTATTGATGCCAGGGTCTTAAATGGCTCGCGAGAGGTATCATCAACATAGCTACTTATCCATTCTAAACATGTATGAGCAATTTGAATTAGCACACAGGACAGGAGTAAGCAGACTCTCCATAGCACACTATCTAGATGCAAAAAGGAGAGAGAGAAGGAAGAAATGTGTGGGAAAGGAGAGATGAGCATGTGGTAGATGGCAGAACACTATATTCTTCCTCTCTCTCTCTTTCTCTCTCTCTGGGAGTGATGTGTTTTGTCAGGAGCGTCTGTTTGGTGGGCGTGGGTTAATGCTTGACCTTGAGTGTGTTAGTGGAGACTGAACACAGTGCTCAGATGTGGGCCCTGCATGGGCCTATTAACACCTCTCACTCAGCCCTTCCATGGGCCACCACTGCTATCAGTACAGACACACACACACATACACACATACATACACACACACACACTGGGAGGTATAGTGTGGTGTGGATTAGGAGAGTAGAGCCTGAGGGCAACAACAAGGATCCTGGATCAGGCCCAGACATTAGACAGCACACACAGACGTACATTAACATACTCCTTCTTCCCAGTAACACAATACCACAAACACTCACATCGTATATCACACAAACAAACACCCACACATACAGTATATACGCCCACCTGGAACCAGCGTGGCTAATACCGCTCATAATAACCCTAACCTTAATCCCAACCCTAAACTTAATCCTAATCCTAACCTTAATCCTAACCCTAACCTTAATCCTAATCCTAACCTTAAACTAAGGCCAAACAGCTCTTGTACTTCCACATTAGTTTCAATTATATAGTCCATCCCAGTTTGGCCATATAGTGACTGGGAGAAGAGAAGGTTATTTGTTTAGACAGACGAAGTGGGTCAGATCATTCTGGAGGGGATCCCTGGTCTGTTCCTGGCCACCCATCGACACTTAGACACCCTGCCCTAGATGAGAGAAGGAGAGGAGAGGAGAGGAGGGAGAGAAAAGGAGGAGAGGGCAAGAGGAGATGACAAGCTCACTGGTCCCATGGCAAGCCGTCATTAAAATGGAATTCTTCATTAGGTCTGCTCTGTGTGTGTGCCTTAGGGTACTCTCTCTAGGACAGGTAAACAAGTGTTAGCATGGTCAAGGACTAGCCTTGTATGGACAGTCTAACACTAAGATCTGTTGAGCACAGTCCGAACAGGCATCTTTTTTTATTTATTTTTCCATGCCCAATAAGATGCATGGAAATTGTTCTCAAAGTAGCATGTATTAAATGTATTATCTTCACCCGTACAAATCTAATTTATTTAATTCATATCTCGCCATCTAAATTGAATACAGTGAGTAACTGGGTGAAAAGAAATCATTTTCAAAGAGTCGTGTTATCTTATCAGAGGCATTATCTTACCTGGTGATCTCACATTCTAAACAGGCGGATGCAGCGAGGTGCTCCATTTGAGGGCATTTTCTCTGTGGTTTTTGTCTGCCTTTTCACGAGAGATGTGACGCTGGATCCGTCCACCCAATGTCAACATTTTAAAGGAGCATTCCCTAAATGTTAATTGGCATTCATGAAGTTAACAGATTTTTAATTAAGTGACCAATTATCAGATTAGAAAGGATGTTAATTACCAAATTGCAGAGATACTTACATAAAATATTGTGCAAATTGTTTAAAAATGACTTTGTTTAAAACTAATAGACAGAGATAATTACTTAACAAGTAAATTATCTTGCTACGGACAGTACTTATTCAAAGTTAACAAGTGCTCAATGACAATTATTAAAACCTTAATTAAATATAGATGGTTGTTTGTTAATTGAATCTATTTGGGGCCATCAGAGTTCTAGTCATAGTATTCTGTGGGATTGGGACACAGTGGGTAGACGTTGGGCTTAGGCACAGATCTAGGATCAGATCATCCTCCAAAAATCCTAATCTTAGACATTTAGGGGGAAATACACATTTCATTCTACTGTGTTGGGGCACCAATGTGTGTGTGTGTGTGTGCATCCGTTGTTAAGAAGTGTGAAATGTTCAGCGCTCTCTTGCTGATGTGTAAGATAGTGTGCAGGTGTAGATAAAGACCACACATTCAGATTGTGTCTTATCTGCCTCTGTTGCAGCTTGAGTGAGACAGTGGAATACCCTGGCCAGGGCGGAACACACACACACGCACTGTGTTAATCTGCATTTAACCATGTGCTGTAATAGACACCCCCAGACAGTTTAACCCTCTCAGCAAAGCGAAAATGATAGAACCAGAGCTATAGAGAACTGGTTGGAGTGGTGGCCTTACATGAACACTCCCATGGTTCTCAGTAGACACGCCGACTCCCTCCCTCCCACACACAACCACTCCCCATCACGGCTCTTCATCCACAACATTTCCCAGGACACGGCTGACACGACTCAACGGCCCAATGCCCAGGCGTGAAGGGGTTAGTGGGGCCGTGGGGTGGTACAGATGTAGGATCTTAATTTGAGCCAGTTTGCAACAACGGGAATATAATCCTGCAGCACAGGAAATGTGGATTATAATGAACTGCCATTTTTGAAAGGGTTGATACATTTTTCGTAAGGGAAAATGAAGTCTGAAAGTTCAAAGTGGAAATTACAAACTTCAGAAGCCTTTTTAAACCTCAAATACATTTATTTTATTGCAGGACATTTCTCCTGCAGCAAAATAAGATCCTACATCTGTAGCAAGATAGCCATGGTACATCCTCCGCCACCCCAGTCATGCTGTGTTGGGAAGTTCTCCCACACCTAGTAGTGTTCAGTAGACAGAGACCCATCCATCAGGACGCTTACTGATTTACCTAAATCCTCCCTGCCACCCTCTACTCCCTTCCTTCCTCCCTCCCATTTGCTCACTCACTCATGTCTAGTTTGTTAACCTGTCAAAGACAAAGGGGTGTTGAACTGATCAGGTTGAAGTTTTCTCCCAGAGGCCCACACCTTCTTTTGTGAAGATAACCTGAAAAGAGTAGTGCTATGATACTACACTTAGGCAAGCCATGTTTGGTGGCACAACACCAATCAACGCCCCACATACACCACTGCACCCTCCCCTCCTGACACACTACACCCTCCCTCGTGGACCTCGTGGCCCACCCACCCCTGTCCAGGAGGATGTCCACATGTGAGCGAGCAGCATGGATTAGAGGAGGAGGCTGGGAGCAGTGGAGCAGGGCGGGCGAGAACCGAAAGAGAGAAGGAGAGACAGAGAAGGAGAGAGAGAGAAATGGAGAGAAGTGAGAAGAGAAAGAGGAAATAGAGCAGACACCAGACCCGGGCGCGTCCTGTCACGCCATTAAACATTGTGTCGAACATCCCGTTTCCCCCTCGCACTTCCTCCCCCTCGTCCCTCATCCCTCCAACCCTAATCCCTTTATTCCAAACTCACTCAAGAGTAAGCATGTGTGAAATTGCGGACTTTCTAATACACATGCTGTGGTCTGGGCCGGCCCCGGAGGTGACTGTGGGATACTGCAGGAAGACAGAGTGCAGAGGTGAATCATGTCATAATCAATGGTGACTTCTGTTTAACCACCCTTCTCAGCCTGGCAAAATGGCTTCCATCATATCTACATGCAGGCTAGACAATGTCCATGTTTGAAGAAAGTCACATTTTGAGGACATTCAAGTTTACACTGTAAAATAAAGCATTACCAATTACTGCATTCTCTGAGTATTTGAACAGGGCCTATCATTCAGTATACTTCTCCTAGCCATACCTAACCATCCCAAACACCACGCACCATCCATCTTTCACATAGGCTACTTTAATAAACATAATAAATATGTTTGTTATGTTCAGTCTAATGAGCGCCTATTTTTACTCTGATTGTGTGATTTGCCTTCTCTCCGGGCTCAGAGGAAACGTTTGCTCAATGACAGAGGCATTGCTGCTGTATTTCTTTGTTTGCTGAACATAACACATCCTTTCCCCCACTGGGCAGTAATATTGCTATTTGCATCTCCCAGCCTCCAAGAACATGCAAATATAGCGAATGATACGTGTTTGAGAATGGTACATTTTAACTCAGGACTATACTGTTTTCAAATAGGGTACGGTGGTGTTTGTTGGAAGTTGGTAAAAGCATAAAGGCTCTAAATACTAGGGAACTAGTCTCAAAATGGGGGGAAAACTGTACATTTAAGGCTTAATTTTGGCTTAATCTTTTTAAATATAACACAATTTAAAAGATGTACAAATATCAGTGTACAACCTTTCCACCACAGTGCTCCCTCGTCAGCATGAACGGAGCCTGAGGGACAGCCAGGAAATAGAGGAGCAGTGGCCTGTGGTACTACGTCCTGCTAGCAGGTAACCATGGTGAAACACTAACTGAACATGACTCAACAGGGCATACAGTAGAGGTGGACATCTCTCCACCTGGAGAGCTACCTGGAATTTAGGGTTTTGCTCCAACCCCGCTATAATAACACACCTGATTCAACTCATCAATGCCCTGATGAGCATCTGCTCAGTATAACATCAAAGCAAGCGCAAAGCATGGGCATTTCCCAACAAGATCTCACGCTTTGACTTGGTTTGACTTCAGTATTCAACGTTTTTCCGGGGGGATAAACAACACATTTTGACGGTTATGTTTAAGCATTCATTCCAAATGGCTAAGGTAAGTGTTATGGTTTGGGATAGGGATAAAACAACGAGCGGCTTACGCACATCCGCCATCAATGTCCTAGCAAGCCTACCTGGAAGAACATCGATTATCGCCTTGGATCTCAAATGACCTGGCTGCATTTCCAACAGGAGTGATTCCAGTAATGTACAAATTAACACATTGACCAAGCCTGTTTAAACCAAAATGGTAATGACAATGGTACGTTAACAATGAGTAGAGTGAATGCCTTGCTAGATGACACAATAGTCCAAACTGAGAGCAAATCGAAGCCTAAACCCAAGCCATCGACCCCATGGCCTGCATAGCCCCCAGATAGGAGGGCCATTGTCTCCAAAAGCCCTCTGTTGCCCTCTTTCCTTCTCTCTGGAAGGATGTGATCAGCTTGCCTGCTTTTCTCTCTCTCTCTCTCTCTCTCTCTCTCTCTCTCTCTCTCTCTCTCTCTCTCTCTCTCTCAAACACAAACAGATAGTGATCCAGCTCCCTAGAGATCAGAGGAATAACACTGGGCCATGGCCTCTGGGAGTTGTGCAGAGAGAGGGAGGGGAGAGGCTGACCTATCCAGCCTAGCCCCAGAAAGTTGAGAGGAGTAGATTGGTGGACCATGGAAGGGGACCCTACTTGCCCTAAGACCAGGCGGCTCTGCCTTGTATGGACAAGTCTCTCACTCTCTCTCTCTATTTCTCCCTCTCACTCTCTTAATTGCTCTCTCTCTCTCCACACTGCCCCCTGCCGCTCAGGTGCGAGCTCGTACTCTGTCCCCTAGTTGCTAGGCAACATGTTCCTTTGGCGGACACCCACCTGCCTTCAGGCTTCAGTGGTCTAAATGTGGTCTTAATTGCAAATTGAGTGGGAGAGCGGACAGGCGGACGGACGGACGCCCCCTGAATGTGAAACAGGGAGCACATGCAGCCCATCTCTCCTTGTGGACGTGGGGGGACTCATCCAGAGGCAGTGACTGGGACAAGGAGCAGAGGAGAGGAGCAGAGGAGAGGAGCAGAGGAGAGGGAGAGGAGCAGAGCAGAGGGAGGGGAGCAGAGGAGAGGAGCAGAGGGAGGGAGCAGAGGAGAGGAACAGAGGAGAGGAACAGAGGAGAGGGAGGGGAGCAGAGGAGAGGAGCAGAGGAGAGGAGCAGAGCAGAGGGAGAGGAGCAGAGGAGAGGAGCAGAGGAGAGTAGCAGAGCAGAGGGAGAGGAGCAGAGGACAGGGAGGGGAGCAGAGGAGAGGAGCAGAGGAAGGGAGCAGAGCAGAGGAGAGGGAGGGGAGCAGAGGAGAGGAGCAGAGGAGAGGAGGAGAGGAGCAGAGGAGGGGAGGAGCAGAGGAGAGGGAGGGGAGCAGACGAGAGGAGCAGAGGAGAGGAACAGAGCAGAGGGAGAGGAGCAGAGGAGAGGGAGGGGAGAAAAGGAGAGGAGCAGAGCAGAGGGAGGGGAGCAGAGGAGAGGAGCAGAGGAAAGGAGCAGAGGAGAGGACCAGAGGAGAGGACCAGAGGAGAGGGAGAGGAGGTGAGGAACAGAGGAGAGGAGCAGAGGAGACGAGCAGAGGAGAGGAACAGAGGAGGAGCAGAGGAGCAGAGGAGAGGAGCAGAGGAGAGGGAGAGGAGAGGAGCAGAGGAGAGGGAGAGGAGAGGAGCAGAGGAGAGGAGCAGAGGAGCAGAGGAGAGGGAGAGGAGAGGAGCAGAGGAGAGGAGCAGAGGAGGAGCAGAGGAGCAGAGGAGAGGAGTAGAGGAGAGGAGCAGAGGAGGAGCAGAGGAGCAGAGAGGGAGAGGAGCAGAGGAGCAGAGGAGTGTGGTTCAGGTAATAAACACACACATGCATTCACATATGAACACACATACTCAGTTGCACTCACAAAAGACATGATTTACAGAATGATTCATAGCGAGATATCCGGATGCTTCTTACATACTGTAGAGCCAAAACATTAAACAGGAAACCAATGACTCATACTATTGACTCATCATTTCATAACATTTAACCTGGATAGTAGTAAGTACACTCTTAGAAAAAAGGTTTCCAAAAGGATTCTTCGGCTGTCTCCATAGGAGAAACATGTTTGGTTCCAGCGCAGCAGGTAGCCTAGTGGTTAGAGCATTGGGCCAGTAACCAAAAGGTTGCTGGATCAAATCCCCAAACTGACAAGAGAAAAATCTGTTGTTCTGCCCCTGAACAAGGCAGTTAACCCACTATTCTTAGGCCGTCATTGTGAATAAGAATTTGTTCTTAACCGACTTGCCTTGTTTTTTAAAGCATTTTTGATTCCGGGTAGAACCATTTTGGGTTCCATGTAGAACCCTCTGTGGAAAGGAGAACGGTTCTGCTTGGAACCAAAAGGGTTCTACCTGGAACAAGTAAGGGTTATTCAAACGGTTCTCCATTGTGGACAGCCGAAAAACCCTTTTAGGTTCTAGATAGCACCTTTTTTTCCAAGAGTGTAGGATAGATTAAAACTCTGCACTGGAACTAACAGTTCAAATCAGTTGACATGGTAAGTCCAAAACTTTTTTGTTGAGCCTGCTACTGCATTTTGAGATGTTAACCCTGTTTTCTAAACAGAAATATAAAGGAGATTTCAGCATTTTAGAGTTGAAGCCTGCCTGCCCACCAACCTATCTGGCCAAAACTCTTGGACAGAGCATATCGGAGTCCCATTCGCTAAATTCAATTACCAGAGCCCTATACAGAATCCGCAGGAGACAACACTACACCGGATGCTCATTTCGACTCCTCTCTCGCCAAATCCCCAAAGAAATCTCCTTCAGACGGACAATGCACTTTTTCCCATTTGAAAAAAAGAAAGAAAATCAATATCTGCTTTCAATACATGGGGAAGCCGATCAATATGCCTTTTTTTCCCTTCTTTCTCTCCATCTCTGGCAAACGGTAAACAGAAACAATGGCATATGGTTATTCCAGGGTCAGGGTGCGAGGGGGAGATAGAACGGGCTGATGGGATGAGGAATCACCTCTCAGGATAGCCACACTTGACACCACTAATGTTTTTCATCTTTTCATGGCATGTTGGGACACACACAGTTTACAAACTCCTCTTTTTCTCCTTCTGCTTGGAGAGTGTGGGGTGAAAAAGACAACATGTGTGGCAATAGAGAGAGATAGACACACTTCCACACATGGGGCTTCCCTTCCATCAGCCGTGCCAAAAATGTATTTTAAAACCAAACACGCACAGCATGTGCTATTGCAGGAGTGTCTGAACTCTGAATAAACAAGCTGGCCGGGGAAATCGTCCATAGCACGTGGACGTTACATTGTATTAAGAAAACTAGTGTTTTTCATAAGGTTGT
The DNA here is from genome assembly GCA_030435695.1 of Brachymystax lenok tsinlingensis. NCBI lineage: Eukaryota > Metazoa > Chordata > Actinopteri > Salmoniformes > Salmonidae > Brachymystax > Brachymystax lenok. The sequence continues at coordinate 25,546,343 of CM059794.1, forward strand.
TGTCTTGGTAGGGCACAAAGGCCTCTGAAGCTTCATTAAATTATGCAAACACCAAACATTCAACTGAGGCCAATTGTGACCCATTATTAGTAGGCATGGGCAATCACGTTAGGCGGTAGGTTGAGTAATGGTTGAGAAAGGATTATGTCTGTCCACAAAGTAGCCAAATATCAAACAAGACATAAAAGCGGGACATTTAGCAGGACATTTCCTGGTCAGGCAGGGTGGACTGTAGCCCAGTACAGGGCAGGGCAGGGCAGCCTGGGTCTTCAAAGGAACCTTTTTAGGAGATATTAATGATGGTTTGGGAGGAGGGTTGAAGGGTTGGACGGTTGCTAAATGAGCCTCAGCAATGAGCTGTACAATGACTAATGTTTCCTGGGTGAGGTGCCCAGTGTGGATCTGCTCTGGCCTGTGCTGCTGCTACCGTGCTCTTTCCTGTTTTCTGTTTCTCCTGTCCTCTCCTCGAGATACCGGTCTAACACTGCTAGAGACCGTAGGTGACTGTAACTCCTTTGTTTTTGAGGGTGAAGTGTCGCCCCCTCTCTCTTTCTCTCTTTCTCTCTCACTCTCTAGCTCTCTCTTCTCATCTTCTCCTTAACCATTATTAGTGACTCAATCCTCCAGAGGGCAAACAAACTTTGGAGAAATTTTCCATAACCCACCAAGCAGAACCTATGTTCCTCTCCATGCAATTAACTGCACCAACATTGACAATAATATGATTACAGCCACTTTGGCAAAGGGGGGAGCAGCAATATTAGGTATCAGCAAGGGGTTGATCGTAATGGTCGCATTTCAGAGAGACCAGCATTTTCTTTCTAGCAAATAGGGAGAGCTACTAAATTCTCCTTAGGCAGTAAAAACCAATGCAGTGGAACCAAGAGAACAAACACAGCCAACCAGTTCTCTCCCCCCCTCTTTTTTTCCTTACGTTTTTTTCACTTTGGATCTTTGCTTTTTCCCCCTTCTCTTACCTCCCACCGATTAATTAAGCCTTTCACGGGCATGTAATTAGGAACATTAGCAAGTCATAAACTTGAGTCTCTAAATTATGTGCAGGCCCTTAGCACTTTGTTTGTAATTCCTTTTCGGGGTGACAACGGCTCTATGGAGCCCCGTCGATCTTCCTGGTAGCCCACTGCGACCCCCAGGGTGGGTATGAGAGATGGTGCCCACTCCAACTGATCTGGCCCAAAGCCTGTTGTGTTTGTTACGAGAAGGAGTGCTGATCCCTAGTCAGTGATGAAGGGTAGTACCTAACAAGTAAACATTTTCTTTGTTTCTCTTTTTAATTATATATATTTTTTGTAGAAATGTATATAATTTATGAAAATATAGTGATAATAAACCATTCCATGTAACAAATTTACAGAACTGAAGATGAACACACACACGCTCACTGTTTGTGCAAGTGCGTGTTCCAGTGGGTTGGGTCGCTAAAAACACCATTACACTCTCTGTCTGTCAAGCTGCCATTACAGTCACATCAAATAGCATGGGGGAGCAATGCAGGCCCCGGCCCTTTATCTTGTACAATTCAACACGTTCCACAATAATTCACACTAACTGTGACAATCTGCAGTGGGGCGAGTGTCTGGCTCCTCACTGTGAGATCAATAGTCCGCTAATGCTGCGCAAGATTCATTTCTAATTCCCTATTATTCATGGCAGGTATTCAGAGAGACAGAGAAAGAGAGAAAAGCGAAAAAAAAGTGTGGGAAATGAAGTGGAAATGGGAGAAACGAGGGATGGGATATTTAGTCCAAATATGTTGCCGACAGGTTGTCAGAATATGCTGTATGAAAGCCATGAGTGGATAACATAGAGAAGTATTATGAGGGTATGGAGGATGTAGTATCCAGCGTGGATGTGGATTGGTTCGGGTCATGCTGTCCAGTGATGATGCAGGCGGTTTGGAGGAGGAAAAGTGAGGAAGAAAGGGCAGAGGGGAGGAGAGGTGGAGGAGAGAGGGCTGAGGGTGAGAGGGGCGGGTCTCTGAGCCACTGTGGGGGCTGACAGGAGGGCAAACGTAACATTCAATCTATCGGTGTTTGCCCCCATAGAGGGGGACACCTTGAATCCACCCCAACAAAACGCTGACCACCGGACCAACTGATTGATAGGACTCTGTCCTCTCTCTCTCTCTCTCTCTCTCTCTCTCTCTCTCTCTCTCTCTCTCTCTCTCTCTCTCTCTCTCTTTCGTCATTATTATAAAAATGAAAAGATACAATTGTGTTATTGTGTGTTGTGGTGTATATTGTGTTTCAGATCCATGTGTCTGTGGTTGTAGGTATGCTCTAGCTGGAAGGGCATGGAAATGAAGTGGAAAATAGAGTCATTTGGCAAATAGAAGCCTTATACGCTCATCACACATTACATCTGAATTTTCATACAGGACATTAAATGTTTTCATCAAATTGTCATCACACCATATCTGCTACTGCATTAATATATCTCACAATATCTGTTAAATATTGCAGTAAATGATGCAAACAAGTTTGGACTGGATCTAAATCCATAGAGATACAGACCCTCTGATAACGTGGTAAGTACTTACTGCAGTACACACCAGCGGCGGACGGGGCCGTTTAAGATGAACAGCATATTGTTTAGGCTACTACATGATACTCAAATGTTCCTTATACCCATCATGAGGATGCTACAACCTAGCCTATTAATGAACGTTTACAACTTAGGTGCACAGGTTGAGAGAATTTAAAGCAATCAAGGTGACAGACACTGACACGTTGAGTAGTGCCTTGCACACTCTTGCCTGCATCTAGCTGATCTAGGGTGTAATCATTAATCCAGCAGTTGCAAATGAGAGTTTCTATTGGACAAATTTAGGTATGTTTATCCCTGTTTTTTTCCATTTGCTTCCGTTTAAGAAACGTTTTTCAACAGAATCAGTGCAATGAATAGACCCCTGATCACACGCAAACACAGTTCACTTTAATAGCAGCCAGATCGTTGTATAATTCTTTCTCGCATCTATGGGCTTACGTCCTCTCACCTTTTCCCTTTGCTTGTGGACTTCAGTGCACAACACATCAGCTGTCTGTGACCAAGTGAAAAAACCTTTCCAAGCCAAACCTTCATATCATAACCGCTAAACGCTACGCACAGCCTACATCGTTGTCACCATATTAGCTAACTTAATGTCAACATCAACATATATACTACAACTAAGGCATTAGTAAACCTGATACAATCATGCAGTACTAGGCTAAACTAGCTAGCTGCATTTGCTAGCTAAGTAAGTGAAAGTGAAAGTGAAAAAACATACAATTTAGCTCTCTCTCTCTCTCTTGCTTCTCCTTAATTTTTTAAGAAATGTATTTGTTCAAATCTGTTCAACTATTGACTTTCTCTTTGAGTCAACTACTCACCACATTTTATGCAGTGCTAGCTACAGTGAGGGGAAAAAGTATTTGATCACCTGCTGATTTTGTACGTTTGCCAACTGACAAAGAAATGATCAGTCTATAATTGTAATGGTAGGTTTATTTAAACAGTGAGAGACAGAATAACAAAAAAAATTCCAGAAAAACGCATGTGAAAAATTTTATAAATTGATTTGTATTTTAATGAGGGAAATAAGTATTTGACCCCTCTGCAAAACATGACTTAGTACTTGGTGGCAAAACCCTTGTTGGAAATCACAGAGGTCAGACGTTTCTTGTAGTTGGCCACCAGGTTTGCACACATCTCAGGAGGGATTTTGTCCCACTCCTCTTTGCAGATCTTCTCCAAGTCATTAAGGTTTCGAGGCTGACGTTTGGCAACTCAAACCTTCAGGTCCCTCCACAGATTTTCTATGGGATTAAGGTCTGGAGACTGGCTAGGTCACTCCAGGACCTTAAATTCTTAGGGAGGTGACGGTTTTGGAGAGTCTGGCGTGCCCAAAGTAAAATGACTCAGACTTTACCAAAAAGACCACTCCTTCAAACTGTGCTCAGACTTTACCAAAAAGACCACTCCTTCAAACTGCACTCAGATTCAACCAAAAAGCAGTAAACAGGATTCAAGAACTGAAAGCAATTTTGCATACAAGCAATTTTTTCGCTGAGTGCTCTTATCTTTTTGTCGGTTGTTGTGCTGGTTGAAAAAGCAGCAGGCCCACTGTATTGCTTGGTATTTTTTTAATAATATCAATAGGAGGGAACAGGGGCATCTAACATGACCTAAACATCTAGTCCACATACTGCCACTTGAACAGGCAGAACAAGTGGCGCAATTTTCCTGTTTCATTTGTTGACCACTTGACCATGTGCCTCCCGGGCTGGGGCTCTGGGCAGATGAGTTCTGGGCAGATGAGCTCTCATTCACGGCCAGCCTCTACCTCTATCTCTGCCTCAGCTGATGAACTGGCCAGCAACAATAGCACGAGTAGGGAGCACACACACACACAAATGCACATATCAACATTCTTCCTATTTCGTTCTTTCTCTCTCCTACCGCTCTCTCCCCAACTTGGCTGGGGTCCCTGGACTGCATGCTCTTCTTCCTCTCACCCTCCTCCAGCCCTCCTCGTCTCTCTCTCACCCTCCTCCTGCTCTCCTCGTCTCTCTCACCCTCCTCATGCCCTCCTTGTTTCTCTCTCACCATCCTCCTGCTCTCCTCATCTCTCACTCACCCTCCTCCTGCTCTCCTCATCTCTCACTCACCCTCCTCCTGCTCTCCTCGTCTCTCTCTCAACATCCTCCTGCTCTCCTCGTCTCTCTCTCTCACCCTGCTCCTGCTCTCCTAATCTCTCTTTCACCTTCCTCCTACTCTCCTCGTCTCTCTCTCTCACCCTCCTCCTGCTCTCCTCGTCTCTCTCACCCTCCTCCTGCCCTCCTTGTTTCTCTCTCACCATCCTCCTGCTCTCCTCATCTCTCACTCACCCTCCTCCTGCTCTCCTCGTCTCTCACTCACCCTCCTCCTGCTCTCCTCGTCTCTCTCTCACCCTCCTCCTGCTCTCCTCGTCTCTCACTCACCCTCCTCCTGCTCTCCTCGTCTCTCTCTCAACCTCCTCCTGCTCTCCTCGTCTCTCTCTCTCACCCTGCTCCTGCTCTCCTAATCTCTCTTTCACCCTCCTCATGCTCTCCTTGTCTCCCTCTCACTTTCCTCCTGCACTTCTCGTCTCCCTCTCACCTTCCTCCTGCTCTCCTAGTCTCCCTCTCACCCTCCTCCTGCTCTCCACATCTCTCTCTCACCCTCCTCCTGCTCTCCTCGTCTCTCTCACCCTCCTCATGCCCTCCTTGTTTCTCTCTCACCCTCCTCCTGCTCTCCTCATCTCTCACACACCCTCCTCCTGCTCTCCTCGTCTCTCTCTCACCCTCCTCCTGCTCTCCTCGTCTCTCTCTCTCACCCAGCTCCTGCTCTCCTAATCTCTCTTTCACCCTCCTCATGCTCTCCTTGTCTCCCTCTCACCCTCCTCCTGCACTTCTCGTCTCCCTCTCACCTTCCTCCTGCTCTCCTTGTCTCCCTCTCACCCTCCTCCTGCTCTCCACGTCTTTCTCTCACCCTCCTCCTGCTCTGCTCGTCTCCCTCTTACCCCTCCTCCTGCTCTCCTCAACTCCCTCCTCCTGCTCTCCTCGTCTCCCTCTCACCTTCCTCCTACTCTCCTCGTCTCCCTCTCACCCTCCTCCTGCTCTCCTCTCACCCTCCTCTTGTTCTCCTCGTCTCTCTCTCACCCTCCTCCTGCTCTCATCATCTCTCTCACCCTCCTCCTAATGTCCTCATCTCTCTCACCCTCCTCCTGCTATTATCGTCTCTCTCTCACCCACCTCCTGATCTCCACGTTTCTCTCTCACCTTCCTACTGCTCTCCTCGTCTCTCTCTCACTCTCCTCCTGCTCTCCTCGTCTCTCTCTCACCCTCCTCCTTCCCTCCTCGTCTCTCTCACCCTCCTCCTGCCCTCCTCGTTTCCCTCTTACCCCTTCCTCCTGTTCTCCTCGTCTCCCTCTTACCCCTCCTCCTGCTCTCCTCGTCTCCCTCTTACCCCTCCTCCTGCTCTCCTCATCTCCCTCCTCCTGCTCTCCTCGTCTCCTCTCACCTTCCTCCTGCTCTCCTCGTCTCCCTCTCACCCTCCTCCTGCTCTCCTCGTCTCTCTCTCACCCTCTTCCTGCTCTCCTCGTCTCTCTCTCTCACACTCCTCCTGCTCTCATCATCTCTCTCACCCTCCTCCTAATGTCCTCATCTCTCTCACCTCCTCCTGCTATTATCGTCTCTCTCTCACCCACCTCCTGATCTCCACGTTTCTCTCTCACCTTCCTACTGCTCTCCTCGTCTCTCTCTCACTCTCCTCCTGCTCTCCTCGTCTCTCTCTCACCCTCCTCCTGCCCTCCTCGTCTCTCTCACCCTCCTCCTGCCCTCCTCGTCTCTCTCTAACCCTTCTCTTGCTCTCCTCGTCTCTCTCTCACTCCCCTCCTGCCGTCCACGTCTCTCTCACCCTCCTCCTGCTCTCTTCATCTCTCTCTCACCCTCCTCCTGCTCTCCTCGTTTCCCTCTTACCCCTCCCTCCTGTTCTCCTCGTCTCCCTCTTACCCCTCCTCCTGCTCTCCTCATCTCCCTCCTCCTGCTCTCCTCGTCTCCCTCTCACCTTCCTCCTGCTCTCCTCGTCTCCCTCTCACCCTCCTCCTGCTCTCCTCGTCTCTCTCTCACCCTCTTCCTGCTCTCCTCGTCTCTCTCTCTCACCCTGCTCCTGCTCTCCTAATCTCTCTTTCACCCTCCTCATGCTCTCCTTGTCTCCCTCTCACCTTCGTCCTGCACTTCTCGTCTCCCTCTCACCTTCCTCCTGCTCTCCTAGTCTCCCTCTCACCCTGCTCCTGCTCTCCACGTCTCTCTCTTACCCTCCTCCTGCTCTCCTCGTCTCTCTCACCCTCCTCATGCCCTCCTTGTTTCTCTCTCACCCTCCTCCTGCTCTCCTCATCTCTCCCTCCTCCTGCTCTCCACGTCTCTCACTCACCCTCCTCCTGCTCTCCTTGTCTCTCTCTCACCCTCCTCCTGCTCTCCTCGTCTCTCACTCACCCTCCTCCTCCTCTCCTCGTCTCTCTCTCACCCTCCTCCTGCTCTCCTCATCTCCTCTCACCCTCATCTTGCTCTCCTCGTCTCTCTCTCACCCTCCTCCTGCTCTCATCATCTCTCTCACCCTCTTCCTAATGTCCTTATCTCTCTCACCCTCCTCCTGCTATCCTTGTCTCTCTCGCACCCTCCTCCTGATCTCCTCGTTTCTCTCTCACCCTCCTCCTGCTCTCCTCGTCTCTCTCTCTCTCTCTCAGCCTCCTCCTGCCCTCCTCGTCTCTCTCTCACCCTCCTCCTGTCTCTCACCCTCCTCATGCCCTCCTCGTCTCTCTCACCATCCTCCTGCTCTCTTCATCTCTCACTCACCCTTCTACTGCTTTCCTCGTCTCCCTCTCACCCACCTCCTGCTCTCCTCGTCTCTCTCTCACCCTCCTCCTGCCCTCCACGTCTCTCTCACCCTCCTCCTGACCTCCTCGTCTCTCTCACCCTACTCCTGCTCTCTTCATCTCTCTCTCACCCTCCTCCTGCTCTCCTCGTCTCCCTCTTACCCCTCTTCCTGCTCTCTTCATCTCCCTCCTCCTGCCCTCCTCGTCTCTCTCTCACCCTCCTCATGCCCTCCTCGTCTCCCTCTCACCCTCTTCCTGCTCTCCTTGTCTCCTCTCACCCTCCTCTTGCTCTCCTAGTCTCTCTCTCACCCTCCTCCTGCTCTCATCATCTATCTCACCCTCCTCCTGCTCTCATCATCTATCTCACCTTCCTCCTGCTATTCTCGTCTCTCTCTCACCCTCATCCTGCTCTCCTTGTCTCCCTCTCACTCTCTTCCTGCTCTCCTCGTCTCCTCTCACCCTCCTCTTGCTCTCCTAGTCTCTCTCTCACCCTCCTCCTGCTCTCATCATCTATCTCACCCTCCTCCTGCTCTCTTCATCTCTCTCTCACCCTCCTCCTGCTCTCCTTGTCTCCCTCTCACCCTCCTCCTGCTCTCTTCATCTCTCTCTCACCCTCCTCCTGCTCTCCTCGTCTCCCTCTCACCCTCCTCCTGCCCTCCTCGTCTCTCTCACCCTCTCTCACCCTCCTCCTGCCTCTCACTCACCCTCCTCATGCCCTCCTCGTCTCTCTCACCATCCTCCTGCTCTCATCATCTATCTCACCCTGATCCTGCTATTCTCGTCTCTCTCTCACCCTCCTCCTGATCTCCTCGTTTCTCTCTCACCCTCCTCCTGCTCTCCTCGTCTCTCTCTCACCCTCCTCCTGCTCTCCTTGTCTCCCTCTCACCCTCTTCCTGCTCTCCTCATCTCCTCTCACCCTCCTCTTGCTCTCCTAGTCTCTCTCTCACCTTCCTCCTGCTCTCATCATCTATCTCACCCTCCTCCTGCCCTCCACGTCTCTCTCACCCTCCTCCTGCTCTCCTCGTCTCTCTCTCACCCTGCTCCCCTTCTCTTCATCACTCACTCAGCCTCCTCTTGCTCTCCTCGTCTCTCTCACCCTCCTCCTGCTCTCCTCATCTTTCACTCACCCTCCTCCTGCTCTTCTCGTCTCTCTCATCCTCCTCCTGCTCTCCTCGTCGCTCTCTCACCCTCCTCCTGCTCTCCTCGTCTCTCTCTCACCCTCCTCCTGCTCTCCTCATCTCTCTCTATATCTTCCTCTTGTTTTCTTCTATTCATCCAGCAACTCCCCTCTCCATAGCCCAGACAATGGGAGCCTAGCTGCAGCTTGCCACGGGGCCCTCCAGACAATGGAGTCTTATCATGTCAGGGGCCTGAGGGTGCCAAGGTAAATCCTACAACTTGGCAGACCAGCGTGCCAACCCAGGGATTCCAGTGTCCGCCAGCATTGCAGCGCAGTCTCTCTCTGCTGTATGGCTGCCTTCCACCTCTCTTGCTTGAGCATGTTTTCATCCCCATGTTTATTTATTTTTCCCTCTCTTTCTAACTTTTCCTTTCCTATTAAAAAGTGAATGGGGTAAGTTCTCCACACTCATCAATCAAAACATTTGAACTAGTGAAAAGGGTTGGCTACAGTATATGAAACTGCAGTGGTTACCTTGAAAGGTAGCTCCATGCTTCTCTATCCTCCTCCCCCACCAGTACAGTCCACCCCAGCCTGGTCACAGGAGCCTTAGTAATGGTGGGTGGGGGGTTGGGTGAATGGCGGTGCCATCTGCCCTCACCTTCAGTAGGGGTGACCTCTCCACAGGTGGCACTCCCCTTCGTCTTATCAGGAGGGGGTGGGCGTGTACATAAAGGGCGCTGGCATGAAGAGTGATGGGACAAGGCACGCCGTCCGCTCCGCCATTCAACGTCCGTTCCCCCATTCTCCCTCCTCCTCCACCTCCCTCCTCCCACCATCCATTCTTTATGGAATAATTTGCATATTGCATAGGCTGTGCTGTTTTATTGAGGTCGTTTTTATCAGTCCTCTGTGGCGGCCCGACACAATAAATTCAGCTTACTCCTGGACAAGGATGATCTTTTTATCTAATCAAGCTGTTCCACGCTGAATCCATTCTCTCCCGCCCACCTTCCACCTTCCCCGTGCTCCTATGTTTGTCTCCTTGTTCTCTTCTATCTCTCTGTCTGTCTGTCTTTCTGAATCTCGCTCGCTTGCACTGAAGCGTACAGGCATGTTCATACACACAGAGCTGCCACACATTAGACACACACAGACACACAAAACCTGATCGTCTTCAGTATGAAAAAGAAAATCAATACCAGCTCTATTATAAAACACAAATGGTGTGGAATCTATCCCCCCTTCCCCCATACAAATAAAGCCTACAAGCATTGTCTATCATAAGGGTTTGAGTGTTGTTACCTGTGAACACAGTTAGTGTTGGCTGTGTTGTCTGTCTGAACGTCATCATGCGCTAGCTGAAAGCTACATCTGCTCTGGAGTCTGCACCTGCAGCCCTTTAAGCCCACTCCTCTTCTCCCTGATCCCCCAGCACTGATCTGAGATCTGATCTCAGGCAGCTGTTCTGGAGGATTAAGCCTCTTAAAACACACTGGTCACCCTCTGAGAGCTACAGAGCTCCACAGGGCCCAGGGCATGGGGCCACCATTGAGGCAAATGAGAGTCATCGTCCCTGGGGAGAGGTTCAGAGAGAGGCCCCTGTGAAGTCTCACGTTCCGCAGCCCCCAGACTCAAGAAGAGAGAAGAGGGAGTTTTATGTACCACAGTAACTGGAATGCAAAATTAACCTGAGTCAATGTCAATGTCGTTTGCACCTCGACTGCCACTCATCATTTATCCACCTTGGTTTTTTTACGACTAATTGATCACCCTGAGACAACACTCGTGACTGTGTTTTGGAGTCAACATTAAGTTGTTGTCTCCTATATCTCAGTCATGGTCACCATGCTGTAGGAGGTATTGATAGTGAAGATATTAGAGGTATTGTAGATGCTAGTGTCAATCCAAACCAGGCATTGGGTTTCAAGAGTAACTGAAAAACGACCAAGTGAGAAAGTGAGTTTGACTGAATACAGCCCCTAGTGTCTCAATGCACTAATTTATCCAAAGACTAGGAGTAAACAGAACAGTGCCCTGTAGTGGAAAAGGTAAAGATTTTTCTTTTCCGTTTCTCTGTCCTCTGTCCATCCCGCCCGCCCTCATTTCTTAATTTGTCTAGACAGGGTCATCTCTGCAGATTAACTCGGAAAACAAGATTCAAACTGAACGTGCCACAGGGAACATCTATCACACACATCTATCACGCTAAATGTGTCTATTTGCATTTCTCCTCTTCCCCAGTTTTTAAAGAGACAAAAATCCATCTCTCTTGTGTTTGACAGTCCACATTAAAACGGCAAGTGCGGAGAGGAGAGGTGTGGGACGGCCGCAACTTGTTTCAAACATTGTTGTAACAGGGAATGCAAATAGCCTAGCTTTCCCCTGGTGAGGAAGAGTGAGTGGAAGAGAGCGCGAATACAACAAAACGTAAGGAGAGAAATGAGCAGAGACAGTGACCGAGACAGTGGCAGAGACAGAGACAGAGACAGTGACAGAGACAGAGACAGAGACAGAGACAGAGACAGAGACAGAGACAGAGACAGAGACAATGACAGTGACAGAGACAGTGGAAGAGACAGAGACAATGACAGTGACAGAGACAGTGGAAGAGACAGTGGCAGAGACAGAGACAGAGACAGAGACCGAGACCGAGACCGAGGCAGAGACGGAGACGGCGACGGCGACGGAGACAGTGGTAGTGGTAGAGACAGTGGTAGTGGTAGTGGAAGTTGTAGAGACAGTGGTAGTGGTGGTGGTAGAGACAGTGGTAGCAAATAGCCTAGCTTTCCCCTGGTGAGGAAGAGTGAGTGGAAGAGAGCTCGAATACAACAAAACGTAAGGAGAGAAATGAGCAGAGACAGTGACCGAGACAGTGACAGTGACAGAGACAGAGACAGAGAAAGTGAAGGAGATGGAGACAGTGGTAGTGGTAGAGACAGTGGTAGTGGTAGTGTTAGAGACAGTGGTAGTGGTAGTGGTAGAGACAGTGGTAGTGGTAGTGGTAGTGGTAGTGGTAGAGACAGTGGTAGTGGTAGAGACAGAGACAGTGGAAGAGGTAGTTTTAGTGGTAGAGACATTGTTAGTGGTAATGGTAGAGACAGAGGTAGAGGTAGAGACAGAGACAGTGGTAGTGGAAGTTGTAGAGACAGTGGTAGTGGTAGTGGTAGAGACAGTGGTAGTGGTAGTGGTAGTGGTAGTGGTAGAGACAGTGGTAAAGGTAGTGGGAGTGGTAGAGACAGTGGTAGTGGTAGAGGTAGAGACAGTGGTAGTGGTAGTGGAAGTTGTAGAGACAGTGGTAGTGGTAGTGGTAGAGACAGTGGTAGTGGTGGTGGTAGTGGTAGAGACAGTGGTAGTGGTAGAGACAGTGGTAGTGGTAGTGGTAGTGGTAGTGGTAGAGACAGGGGTAGTGGAATTGGTAGTGGTAGAGACAGTGGTAGTGGTAGTGGTAGTGGTAGAGACAGTAGTAGTGGTAGTGGTAGTGGTAGTTGTAGAGACAGTGGTAGAGACAGTGGTAGTTGTAGAGACAATGTCGGTGGTAGTGGTAGAGACAGTGGTAGTGGTAGTAGTAGTGGTAGAGACAGTGGTAGTGGTAGTGGTAGAGACAGGGGTAGTGGAATTGGTAGTGGTAGAGACAGTGGTAGTGGTAGTGGTAGTGGTAGAGACAGTAGTAGTGGTAGTGGTAGTGGTAGTTGTAGAGACAGTGGTAGAGACAGTGGTGGTTGTAGAGACAGTGTGGGTGGTGGTGGTAGAGACAGTGGTAGTGGTAGTAGTAGTGGTAGAGAGGTGGTGAGTGGTGGTGGTAGTAGTAGAGAGAGTGGTGAGTGGTAGAGACAGTGGCAGTGGCGGTGGTGGTGGTGAGTGGAGTGGTAGTGGTAGTGGTAGTGGTAGTGGTAGAGACAGTGGTAGTGGTAGTGGTAGAGACAGTGGTAGAGGTAGTGGTAGTGGTAGAGACAGTGGTAGTGGTAGAGGTAGAGACAGTGGTAGTGGTAGTGGAAGTTGTAGAGACAGTGGTAGTGGTAGTGGTAGTGGTAGAGACAGTGGTAGTGGTGGTGGTAGTGGTAGAGACAGTGGTAGTGGTAGTGAGAGACAGTGGTAGTGGTGGTGGTGGTAGTGGTAGAGACAGGGGTAGTGGAATTGGTAGTGGTAGAGACAGTGGTAGTGGTAGTGGTAGTGGTAGAGACAGTAGTAGTGGTAGTGGTAGTTGTAGAGACAGTGGTAGAGACAGTGGTAGTTGTAGAGACAATGTTGGTGGTAGTGGTAGAGACAGTGGTAGTGGTAGTAGTAGTGGTAGAGACAGTGGTAGTGGTAGTTGTAGTAGTAGAGAGAGTGGTAGTGGTAGAGACAGTGGCAGTGGCAGTGGTAGTGTTAGAGACAGTGGTAGTGGTAGTGACAGAGACAGTGGTAGTGGTAGAGACAGTGGTAGTGGTAGTGGTAGTGGTAGTGGTAGAGACAGTGGTATTGGTAGAGACAGTGGAAGTTGTAGTGGTAGTAGTAGAGACAGTGGTTGTGGTAGTGGTAGAGACAGTGGTAGTGGTAGTGGTAGTGGTAGAGACAGTGTGGTGAGTGGACAGTGGTAGTGGTAGAACAGTGGTAGTGGTAGTGGTAGTAGGTAGGGAGCAGTGGTAGAGAGACAGTGGCAGTGGCAGTGGTAGTGGAAGTGGTAGTGGTAGTGGTAGTGGTAGAGACAGTGGTAGTGGTAGTGGTAGAGACAGTGGTAGAGGTAGTGGTAGTGGTAGAGACAGTGGTAGTGGTAGAGGTAGAGACAGTGGTAGTGGTAGTTGTGAGTGGTAGTGGTAGAGACAGTGGTGAGTGGTAGTGGTAGTGGTAGAGACAGTGGTAGTGGTAGTGGTAGTGGTAGAGACAGTGGTAGTGGTAGTGGTAGAGACAGTGGTAGTGGTAGTGGTAGTGGTAGAGACAGTGGTAGTGGTAGTGGTAGTGGTAGAGACAGTGGTAGTGGTAGTGGTAGTGGTAGTGGTAGTGGTAGAGACAGTGGTAGTGGTAGTGGTAGTTGTAGAGACAGTGGTAGAGACAGTGGTAGTTGTAGAGACAATGTTGGTGGTAGTGGTAGAGACAGTGGTAGTGGTAGTAGTAGTGGTAGAGACAGTGGTAGTGGTAGTGGTAGTGACAGAGACAGTGTTAGTGTTAGTGTTAGTGTTAGAGACAGTGGTAGTGGTAGTGACAGAGACAGTGGTAGTGGTAGAGACAGTGGTAGTGGTAGTGGTAGTGGTAGAGACAGTGGTATTGGTAGAGACAGTGGTAGTGGTGGTAGTGGTGAGTGGTGGGAGACAGTGGTAGAGGTAGTGGTAGAGACAGTGGTAGTGGTAGTAACAGAGACAGTGTTAGTGTTAGTGGGAGAGACAGTGGTAGTGGTAGAGACTGTGGTAGTGGTAGAGACAGTGGTAGTGACAGAGACAGTGGTAGTGGTAGTTGTAGTGTTAGTGGTAGAGACAGTGGTAGTGGTAGAGACAGTGGTAGTGGTAGAGACAGTGGTAGAGGTAGTGGAGGAGGCAGTGGTAGTGGTAGAGACAGTAGTAGTGGTAGTGGTAGTGGTAGAGACGGTGGTAGTGGTAGAGACAGTGGTAGAGACAGTGGTAGTGGTAGTGGTAGAGACAGTGGTGAGTGGTAGTGGGTAGAGACAGTGGGTAGTGGTGGTGGTGAGTGGGTAGAGACAGTGGTGGGGTGAGTGGGTAGAGACAGTGGTGAGTGGTGAGTGGTAGTTGTAGAGACAGTGGTACTGGTAGTGGTAGAGGTAGAGACAGTGGTAGTGGTAGAGACAGTAGTAGTGGTAGTGGTAGTGGTAGAGACGGTGGTAGTGGTAGTGGTAGTGGTAGAGGCATTGGTAGTAGTAGTGACAGAGACAGTGGTAGTGGTAGAGACAACGTTGGTGGTGAGTGGTAGAGACAGTGGTGTGGTATTAGTGGCAGTGAGACGGTGGTAGAGACAGTGGTAGTGGTAGGGGTGGTGGTGGTGGTAGTGGTAGGGGTAGTGGTGGTGGTGGTGGTAGTAGTGGTGAGTGGTAGTGGTAGAGACAGTGGTAGTGGTAGAGACAGTGGTAGTGGTAGTGGTAGTGGTAGACACAGAGGTAGTGGTAGTGGTAGTGGTAGAGACAGTGGTAGTGGTAGTGGTAGTGGTAGTGGTAGAGACAGTGGTATTGGTAGTGACATAGACAGTGGTAGTGGTAGTGGTAGAGACAGAGACAGTGGTAGTGGTAAAGTGGTGAGTGGCAGAGAGACAGTGGTAGTGGTAGTGGTGGTGGTGAGTGGTAGAGACAGTGGTGAGTGGTGGTGTTGGAGACAGGTGGTGGTGGTAGTGACAGAGACAGTGGTAGTGGTAGAGAGACAGTGGTAGTGGTGGTGGTGAGTGGTAGAGACAGTGGGTATTGGTAGGGCAGTGGAGTTGAGTGGTGGTAGTGGTAGAGACAGGTGGTAGTGGTAGTGGTGGTGGTGATTGGTGGTGGTACAGGGAGGTGGTAGTGGTAGCTTTAGTGGTAGTGGTAGAGACATTGGTAGTGGTAGTGGTAGTGGTAGAGACAGTGGTAGTGGTAGTGGTAAAGGTAGAGACAGTGGTAGTCGTAGTGGTAGTGGTGGAGACAGTGGTAGTGGTAGTGGTAGTGGTAGTGGTAGAGGTAGTGGTAGTGGTAGAGACAGTGGTAGTGGTAGTGGTAGTGGTAGAGACAGTGGTAGTGGTAGTGGTAGACACAGAGGTAGTGGTAGAGGTAGAGACAGTGGTAGTGGTAGTGGTAGAGACAGTGGTAGTGGTAGTGGTATTGGTAGTGGTAGAGACAGTGGTAGTGGTAGTGGTAGTGGTGGAGACAGTGGTAGTGGTAGTGGTAGTGGTAGAGGCATTGGTAGTGGTAGTGACAGAGACAGTGGTAGTGGTAGAGACAACTTTGGTGGTAGTGGTAGAGACAGTCGTAGTATTAGTGGCAGTGGTAGAGACAGTGGTAGTGGTAGTGTTAGTGGTGAGACAGTGGTGGTGGTGAGTGGTGGTGGTAGAGACAGTGGTGGTGGTGAGTGGTGGGGGTGAGACGGTGGTGAGTCGTGGTGGTAGTGGTGGGACAGTGGTAGTGGTGAGTGGTTTGTGGTGGTGGGTAGTGGTGGGACGGTTGTAGTGATAGTGGTAGTGGTAGTGGTAGAGACAGTGGTAGTGGTAGTGGTGGTGGTAGTGGTAGAGACAGTAGTAGTGGTAGTGGTAGTGGTAGACACAGAGGTAGTGGTAGTGGTAGAGACAGTCGTAGTGGTAGTGGAAGAGACAGTGGTAGTGGTAGTGGTTGTGGTATTGGTAGTGGTAGAGACAGTGGTAGTGGTAGCTTTAGTGATAGTGGTAGAGACAGTGGTAGTGCTAGTGGTAGTGGTAGAGACAGTGGTAGTGGTAGTGGTAGAGGTAGAGACAGTGGTAGTCGTGGTGGTAGTGGTAGTGGTGGAGACAGTGGTAGTGGTAGTGGTTGTGGTGGTGGTAGTGGTAGAGACAGTTGTAGTGATAGTGGTAGTGGTAGAGACAGTGGTAGTGGTAGTGGTAGTGGTAGTGGTAGAGACAGTAGTTGTGGTAGTGGTGGTGGTAGTGGTAGACACAGAGGTAGTGGTAGTGGTAGAGACAGTCGTAGTGGTAGTGGAAGAGACAGTGGTAGTGGTAGTGGTTGTGGTATTGGTAGTGGTAGAGACAGTGGTAGTGGTAGCTTTAGTGATAGTGGTAGAGACAGTGGTAGTGCTGGTGGTAGTGGTGAGACAGTGGTAGTGGTGGTGGTGGAGGTGAGACAGTGGTGGTCGTGGTGGTGGTGAGTGGTGGAGACAGTGGTGAGTGGCAGTGGTTGTGGTGGTGGTGGTGGCAGAGACAGTTGTAGTGATAGTGGTGGTGGCAGTGGGTAGAGACAGTGGTGGTGGTAGTGGTGAGTGGTGGAGACAGTAGTAGTGGTGGTGGTGAGTGGTGAACCTGAGGTAGTGGTGAGTGGTGGAAGGACAGTCGTGGTGGTGAGTGGAAGGGAGCAGTGGTGGTGGTGAGTGGTTGTGGTATTGGTGGTGGGTAGAGACAGTGGTAGTGGTGGCTTTAGAGTGATGGCGTGGTAGAGACAGTGGGTAGTGCTAGGTGGTAGTGGTGGGGACAGTGGTGAGTGGTGGTGGTAGAGGGGTGAGACAGTGGTGAGTCGTGGTGGTGAGTGGTGGAGACAGGTGGTAGTGGTGTAGTGGTTGTGGTGCAGTGGTGAGAGACCGGTTGTGGTGATAGTGGTAATGGTAAGAGACAGTGGTGAGTGGTAGTGGTAGTGGTAGTGGTAGAGACAGTGGTTGTGGTAGTGTAGTGGTAGACTTACAGGAGGTAGTGGTGGTGGTGGAGACAGTCGTGGTGGTAGTGGAAGAGACAGTGGTAGTGGTGGTGGTTGTGGTATTGGTGAGTGGTGGAGACGGTGGTGGTGGTGGCTTTGGTGATGAGTGGTGCAGAGACAGGTGGTGGTGCTGGTGGTGAGTGGTGGGAGACGGTGGTGGTGGTGGTGGTACCAGGGTCAGAGACAGGTGGTGGTCGTGGTGGTGGTGGTGAGTGGTAGAGACGGTGGTGAGGTGGTGAGTGGTGGAGACAGTGGTAGTGGTGGTGACAGAGACAGTGGTAGTGGTGGGAGACAGTGGTGGTGGTGGTGGTGAGTGGTAGAGGACAGTGGTGTTGGTGGGGACAGTGGAGTTGTGGTGGTGGTAGTAGTGAGACCCAGTGGTGGTGGTAGGTGGTGGTGGCATTGGTGAGTGGTAGAGACAGTGGTGAGTGGTGGCTTTGGTGGTGAGTGGTAGAGACAGTGGTAGTGTGGTAGTGGTAGTGGTAGAGACAGTGGTGGTGGTAGTGGTGAGAGGGTGAGACAGTGGTAGTCCGTGAGTGGTGAGTGGTGGAGACAGTGGTAGAGTGGTAGAGACAGTGGAGTGGTGATGGTAGTGGTGGTGGTAGTGGTAGAGACAGTGGTAGTGGTGGTGGTAGACACTGGGAGGTAGTGGTAGTGTTCAGACACTGTTTACCAGGGGCAGGGCTACCCGGCGTTAAGGCTAACCTGAAGATGGTGCTAGCTAAGGCTAAATCTGGCGAGTGTAGAGTATAGAGATATTGTTATCACGTGAAGGCACCAACTTGATGTTAGGATGAAACAGTCAGAGGTCACAAAGGCGCAACATAGCTTCAGCGTGTAAATCAGCTAGAAAGATGTGTCGGCATCGAGTAATTGTCTCTGGCCCCCTCCCAGTTAGGGGAGTGATGAGCTCTACAGCAGAGTCTCACAACTCAATCGCTGGTTGAAAACTGTTTTCTGCCCCACACAAAAGATAGAATTTGTAGATAATTGGCCTCTTTCTGGGACTCACCCACAAACAGGACCAAGCCTGGCCTGTTGAGGAGTGACGGACTCCATCCTAGCTGGAGGGGTGCTCTCATCTTATCGTGAACATAGACAGGGCTCTAACTCCTCTAGCTTCACAATGAGATAGGTGCAGGCCAGGCAGCAGGCTGTTAGCCAGCCTGCCAGCTTAGTGGAGTCTGCCACTAGCACAGTTAGTGTAGTCAGCTCAGCTATCTCTATTGAGACTGTGTCTGTGCCTCGACCTAGGTTGGAGCAAAAACTAAACATGGCGGTGTTCGCCTTAGCAATCTCACTAGAATAAAGACCTCCTCCATTGCTGCCATTATTGAAAGAGATTGTGATACCTCACATCTCAAAATGGGGCTACTCAATGTTAGATCCCTCACTTCCAAGGCAAAGTTCTAGTCAATGAACTAATCACTGATCATAATCTTGATGTGATTGGCCTGACTGAAACATGGCTTAAGCCTGATGAATTTATTGTGTTAAATGAGGCCTCACCTCCTGGTTACACTAGTGACCATATCCCCAGCGCATCTCCATAAAGGCGGAGGTGTTGCTAACATTTACAATAGCAAATTTCTATTTATAAAAACAAAAAACGACGTTTTCGTCTTTTGAGCTTCTAGTCATGAAATCTATGCAGCCTACTCAATCACTTTTTATAGCTACTGTTTACAGGCCTCCTGGGCCATATACAACATTCCTCACTGAGTTCCCTGAATTCCTATCGGACCTTGTAGTCATGGCAGACAATATTCTAATTTTGGTGACTTTAATATTCATATGGAAAAGTCCACAGACCCACTCCAAAAGGCTTTTGGAGCCATCATCGACTCTGTCGGTTTTGTTCAACATGTCTCGGACCTACTCACTGCCACAGTCATACTCTGGACCTAGTTTTGTCCCGTGGAATAAATGTTGTGGATCTTAATGTTTTTCCTCATAATCCTGGACTATCGGACCACCATTTTATTACGTTTGAAATCGCAACAGATAATCTGCTCAGACCCCAACCAAGGATCATCAAAAGTCGTGGCTATAAATTCTCAGACATCCCAAAGATTCCTAGATGCCCTTCCAGAATCCTTCCACCTACCCAAGGGCGTCAGAGTACAAAAATCAGTTAACCACCTAACTGAGGAACTCAATGTAACCTTGCGCAATACCCTAGATGCAGTTGCACCCTAAAAACAAAAAAACATTTGCCAAAAAAACTAGCTCCCTGGTATACAGAAAATACCCGAGCTCTGAAGCAAGTTACCAGAAAATTGGAACGAAATGGCGCCACACCAAACTGGAAGTCTTCCGACTAGCTTGGAAAGACAGTACCGTGCAGTATCGAAGAGCCCTCACTGCTGCTCGATCATCCTATTTTTCCAAGTTAATTGAGGAAAATAAGAATAATCCAAAGTTTCTTTTTGATACTGTCACAAAGCTAACTAAAAGCAGCATTCCCCAAGAGAGGATGGCTTTCTACTTTAGCAGTGATTCATTCATGAACTTCTTTGAGGAAAAGATCATGATCATTAGAAAGCAAATTACGGACTCCTCTTTAAATCTGCGTATTCCTCCAAAGCTCAGTTGTCCTGAGTCCACACAACTTTGCCAGGACATAAAAATCAAGAGAGACACTCAAGTTTTTTAGTACCATATCTCTTGGACACATTGATGAAAATAATCATGGCCTCTAAACCTTCAAGCTGCATACTGGACCTATTCCAACTAAACTACTGAAAGAGCTGCTTCCTGTGCTTGGCCCTCCTATGTTGAACATAATAAACAGCTCTCTATCTACCGGATGTGTACCAAACTCACTAAAAGTGGCAGTAATAAAGCCTCTCTTAAAAAGCCAAACCTTGACCCAGAAAATATAAAAAACTATCGGCCTATATCGAATCTTCCATTCCTCTCAAAAATTTTAGAAAAAGCTGTTGCGCAGCAACTCACTGCCTTCCTGAAGACAAACAATGTATACAACGCTTCAGTCTGGTTTTAGACCCCATCATAGCACTGAGACTGCACTTGTGAAGGTGGTAAATGACCTTTTAATGGCGTCAGACCGAGGCTCTGCAACTGTACTCATGCTCCTAGACCTTAGTGCTGCTTTTTGATACCATCCGATCACCACATTCTTTTGGAGAGATTGAAACCCAAATTGGTCTACATGGACAAGTTTTGGCCTGGTTTAGATCTTTATCTGCTCGGAAAGATATCAGTTTGTCTCTGTGGGATGGTTTGTCCTCTGACAAATCAACTGTAAATTTCGGTGTTCCTCAAGGCTCTGTTTTGGGGACCACTATTGTTTTCACTATATATTTTACCACTTGGTGATGTCATTCGGAAACATAATGTTAACTTTCACTGCTATGCGGATGACACACAGCTGTACATTTCGATGAAACATGGTGAAAGCCCCAAAATTGCCCTCTCCTTGAAGCCTGTGTTTCAGACATAAGGAAGTGGATGGCAGAAAATTTTCTACTTTTAAACTCTGATAAAACAGAGATGCTAGTCCTAGGTCCCAAGAAACAAAGAGATCTTCTGTTGAATCTGACAATTAATCTTGATGGTTGTACAGTCGTCTCAAATAAAACTGTGAAGGACCTCGGCGTTACTCTGGACCCTGATCTCTCTTTTGACTAACATATCAAGACTGTTTCAAGGACAGCTTTTTTTCCATTTACGTAACATTGTAAAAATTAGAAACTTTCTGTCCAAAAAATGATGCAGAAAAAGTTAATCCATGCATTTGTAACTTCTAGAGTTAGACTACTGCAATGCTTTATTTTCGGCTATCCGGATAAAGCACTAAATAAACTTCAGTTAGTGCTTAACACGGCTGCTAGAATCTTGACTAGAACCCCAAAATTTGATCATATTACTCCAGTACTAGCCTCTCTACACTGGCTTCCTGTTAAGGCAAGGGCTGATTTCAAGGTTTTACTGCTAACCTACAAAGCATTACATGGGCTTGCTCCTACCTATCTTTCTGATTTGGTCCTGCCGTACATACCTACACGCACGCTCACGGTCACAAGACGCATGAGCCTCCTTACTGTCCCTAAAATTTCTAAGCAAACAGCTGGAGGCAGGGCTTTTTCCTATAGAGCTCCATTTTTATGGAATAGTCTGCCTATCCATGTGAGAGACGCAGACTCGGTCTCAACCTTTTAAGTCTTTATTGAAGACTCATCTCTTCAGTAGGTCTTATGACTGAGTGTAGTCTGGCCCAGGAGTGTGAAGGTGAACGGAAAGGCACTGGAGCAACGAACCACCCTTGCTGTCTTTTGCCTGGCCGGTTCCCCTCCACTGGGATTCTCTGCCTCTAACCCTATTACAGGGGCTGAGTCACTGGCTTCTGGTGCCGTGGCGGAGATCTTGTGGGCTATACTCGGCCTTGTCTCAGGATGGTAAGTTGGTGGTTGAAGATATCCCTCTTAGTGGTGTGGGGGCTGTGCTCGCAGAGTGGGTGGGGTTATATCCTGCCTGTTTGGCCCTGTCCGGGGTTTAGTCGGGACGGGCCACAGTGTCTCCCGACCCCTCCTGTCTCACCCCCAGTATTTATGCTGCAGTAGTTTATGTGTCCGAGTGCTAGGAGTCCGTCTGTTATATCTGGAGTATTTCTTCTCTTATCTGGTGTCCTGTGCGAATTTAAGTATGCTCGCTCTAATTATCTCTCTCTTTCTTTTTCTTCTTCTCTCTCTCTCTCTCTCTCTCTCTCTCTCTCTCTCTCTCTCTCTCGGAGGACCTGGAGCATTAGGACCATTCCTCAAGGCCTACCCGGATGTCCCGAGTCCACCTGGCCGTGCTGCTTCTCCAGTTACAACTGTTCTGCCTGTTTTATGAACATTTTAAAAATCTTGTCCATGTTCTGTTATAATCTGCACCCGGCACAGCCAGAAAGAGGACTGGCCACCCCTCACAGCCTGGTTCCTCTCTAGGTTTCTTCCTAGGTTTTGGCCTTCTAGGGAGTTTTTCCTAGCCACCGTGCTTTTACACCTGCATTGCTTGCTGTTTGGGGTTTTAGGCTGGGTTTCTGTACAGCACTCTGTGACATCAGCTGATGTAAGGGGGGCTTTATAAATAAATTTGATTTGATTTGATTTGATTTGATTTGGTGGTAGAGACAGTGGAAGTGGTAGTGGTAGTGGTGGAGACAGTGGTAGTGGTAGTGGTAGAGGCATTGGTAGTGGTAGTGACAGAGACAGTGGTAGTTGTAGAGACAACGTTGGTGGTAGTGGTAGAGACAGTGGTAGTATTAGTGGCAGTGGTAGAGACAGTGGTAGTGGTAGTGTTAGTGGTGGTAGTGGTAGTGGTGAGTGGTGGTGGTAGTGGTGGTGTGGTGGTGAGTGGGAGACAGTGGTGAGTCGTGGTGGTGAGTGGTAGAGACAGTGGTGGTGGTAGACACTGGAGAGGTGGTGGTGGTGGTAGAGACAGTGGTGAGTGGTAGTGGTGAGAGACAGTGGGTAGTGGTGGTGGTGAGTGGTAGAGACAGTGGTAGTGGTAGTGGTGAGTGGTGGAGACAGTGGTAGTGGGTGGTGGTGAGTGGTGGGGGCATTGGTGAGTGGTAGTGACAGAGACAGTGGTGAGTGGTGGGGATGTTGGTGGTAGTGGTAGAGACAGTGGTAGTATTAGTGGCAGTGGTAGAGACAGTGGTAGTGGTAGTGTTAGTGGTAGTGGTAGTGGTAGTGGTAGAGACAGTGGTAGTGGTAGTGGTAGAGGTAGAGACAGTGGTAGTCATAGTGGTAGTCGTGGAGACAGTGGTAGTGGTAGTGGTTGTGGTAGTGGTAGTGGTAGAGACAGTTGTAGTGATAGTGGTAGTGGTAGTGGTAGAGACAGTGGTAGTGGTAGTGGTAGTGGTGGTAGAGACAGTGGTAGTGGTGGTGGTAGTGGTAGACCTGAGGGTAGTGGTAGTGGTAGAGACAGTGCAGTGGTGGTGGTGGAGTGGGCAGTGGTAGGTAGTGGTAGTGGTTGTGGTATATGGCAGGTGAGTGGTGAGAGGACAGTGGTGAGTGGTGGCTTTAGTGATGAGTGGTAGAGACAGTGGTAGTGCTAGTGGTGAGTGGTAGAGACAGTGGTGGTGGTAGTGGTGGAGGTAGAGACAGTGGTGGTGGTGGTGGTGAGTGGTGAGTGGTAGAGACAGTGGTAGTGGTGGTGGTAGACACAGAGGTGGTGGTGAGTGGTAGAGACAGTGGTGCAGTGGTAGTGGGTAGGTTAAGAGACAGTGGTGAGTGGTGAGTGGTGGTGGTGAGTGGTAGAGACAGTGGTAGTGGTGGTGGTGGTGGTGGGAGACAGTGGTGGTGGTAGTGGTGGTGGTGGTAGAGGCAGTTGAGTGAGTGGTGGTTGGTGGGAGAGAGTGGGCAGGTGAGAGTGGTAGTGGGTGGTGGTGAGTGGTGGGAGTAGTGGTGGTATTGGTGGTGGTGGTGAGTAGTGGTGGTGGTGGTGGTGAGTGGTGGTGGTGGTGGTGGTGGTGAGACAGTGGTAGTGGTGGTGGTGGGGAGTGGAGACAGTGGTGGTGGTGGAGACAGTGGTAGGTGGTAGTGGTGTGTGGTGGTGGTAGTGGTGAGACAGTGGTGGTGATGGTGGTGGTGGTGGTGGTAGAGACAGTGGTGAGTGGTGAGTGGTGGTGGTAGAGACAGTGGTAGTGGTGGTGGTGAGTGGTGAGACACAGTGGTGAGTGGTGAGTGGTAGGAGACAGTCGTGAGTGGTGAGTGGAAGAGACAGTGGTGAGTGGTAGTGGTTGTGGTATTGGTGAGTGGTAGAGACAGTGGTGGTGGTGGCTTTAGTGATGAGTGGTAGAGACAGTGGTAGTGCTAGTGGTGAGTGGTGAGACAGTGGTAGTGCTGAGTGGTGAGTGGTAGAGACAGTGGTAGTGGTGGTGGTAGAGACAGTGGTGGTGGTGGTAGTGGCAGTGGTGGTAGTGGTGGTGAGTGGTGGTGGTGAGTGGTTGTGGTAGTGGTAGTGGTGAGTGGTGGACAGTGGAGGTGGTAGTGGTAGTGGTAGTGGTGGTAGTAGTGGTAGTGGTAGAGACAGTAGTAGTGGTAGAGGACAGTGGTGAGTGGTGAGTGGTGGTGGTAGAGACAGTGGTGGTGGTGAGTGGTGGTGGACAGTGGTAGTGGTGGTGGTGGTGGTGGTGGTGGTATTGGTGAGTGGTGGAGACAGTGGTATTGGTGGCTTTGGTGATGAGTGGTAGGAGACAGTGGTGGTGGTGTAGTGGTGGTGGTAGAGACAGTGGTGGTGGTAGTGGTAGTGGGTGGGGACAGTGGTGGTGTGGTGGTGGTAGTTGTAGTAGAGTGGTGGTATAGTGGTAGTGGTGGACAGTGGTGGTGGTGAGTGGTGGTGAGACAGTGGTGAGTGGTAGTGGTAGACAGTGGTAGTGGTATTGGTAGTGGTAGAGACAGTGGTGAGTGGTGAGTGGTGAGTGGTGGAGACAGTGGTGAGTGGTGAGTGGTGGTGGTGGGGGCATTAGTGGTGGTGGTGACAGAGACAGTGGTGAGTGGTGAGGTAGTGTTGGTGGTAGTGGTAGAGACAGTGGTAGTATTAGTGGCAGTGGTAGAGACAGTGGTAGTGGTAGTGTTAGTGGTAGTGGTAGTGGTAGTGGTAGAGACAGTGGTGAGTGGTGGTAGTGGTGGGTGGTAGACAGTGGTGGTGAGTGGTAGTGGTAGTGGTGGAGAGGTGGTGGTGGTGAGTGGTTGTGGTGGTGGTGAGTGGTGAGACAGTTGTGGTGATGGTGGTAGTGGTGAAGTGGTGGTGAGTTGTGGTGGTGTGGTGAGTGGTGAGTGGTGAGTGGTAGAGACAGTGGTAGTGGTGGTGGTAGTGGTAGACACAGAGGTGGTGGTGGTGGTAGAGACAGTCGTGAGTGGTGGTGGAAGAGACAGGTGGTAGTGGTGGTGGTTGTGGTATTGGTGGTGGTGGTAGAGACAGTGGTGAGTGGTGGCTTTGGTGATGGTGGTGGGAGACAGTGTGGTGGTGCTGGTGGTGGTAGTGGTAGGACAGTGGTAGTGGTGAGTGGTGGGGTGAGTGAGACAGTGGTGAGTGGTGGTGGTGGTGGTGAGTGGTAGTAGACAGTGGTGGTGGTGAGTGGTGACACAGTGGTAGTGGTGAGTGGTGAGACAGTGGTGGTGGTGGTGGTAGAGACAGTGGTGGTGGTAGTGGTGGTGAGGTGGTGGTTAGTGGTAGTGGTAGAGACAGTGGTGAGTGGTGGTAGTGGTGAGTGTGGTGGTGGTAGAGGTGGTGGTAGTGGTGGTGGTAGTGGTAGAGACAGTGGTGGTGGTGGTTGTGGTAGTGGTGAGTGGTAGTGGTGAGTGGTGAGTGAGTGGTAGGTGGTAGTGTGGTAGTGGTGGTAGTGGTAGTGGTAGTGGTGGTGGTGGTGAGTGAGTAGTGGTAGTGGTGGTGAGTGGTAGTGGTGGTGGTAGTGGTAGTGGTGGTGGTAGAGTGGTGTAGTGATGGTGGTGGTGGTGGTGGTGGTAGGACAGTGGTGGTGGTGGTGGTGGTGGTGAGGTGGTGGTGGTGGTGGTGGTGGTAGTGGTGGTGGAAGGGTGACAGTGGTGAGTGGTGGTGGTGGTTGTGGTGTTGGTGGTGGTGAGTGGTGGTGGTAGTGGTGGCAGTGGTGAGTGGTGGTGGTGAGGACAGTGGTGGTGCTAGTGGTGGTGGTGAGACAGTGGTGAGTGGTGGTGGTGGGTGGTGAGTGGTGGTGGTGGGAGGTGGTGGTGGTGGTGGTAGTGGTGAGTGGTGGTGGACAGTGGTGAGTGGTGGTGGTGGTGGTGGTGGTAGTGGTGAGTGGTAGAGACAGTGGTGGTGGTGGTGAGTGGTGGTGGTGGTGGTAGTGGTGGTGAGTGGTGAGTGTGGTGGTGGTGAGGTGGTGAGTGGTAGTGGTGGTGGTGGTTGGTGGTGGTGGTGGTGAGTGTGGTGGTGGTGTGGTGAGTGGTGGTGAGACAGTGGTAGTGGTAGTGGTAGTAAGGTGGTGGTGGTAGTGGTGGTGGTGGTAGGTGGTAGTGGTAGGTGGTGAGACAGTGGTAGTGGTGGTGGTAGTGGTGAGTGGTGAGTGGTGGTGGTGGTAGTGGTGGTAGTGGTAGACAGTGGTAGTGTGGTAGTGGTTGTGGTGGTGGTGGTGGTAGTGGTTGTGGTGGTGAGTGGTGGTGGTGGTGAGTGGTGGTGGTAGTGGTGGTGAGGTGGTAGTGGTGAGACAGTGGTGGTGGTGGTGGTAGTGGTAGAGTGGTGGTGGTGGTGGTGGTGGTAGTGGTGGTGGTGGTGGTAGTGGTGGTAGTGGTGTGGTAGAGTGGTAGTGGTAGTGGTAGTGGTGGTGACAGTGGTGGTGGTGGTGAGGTGAGTGGTGAGGTGGTGGTAGTGGTGAGTGGTAGAGACAGAGTGGTAGAGTGTGGTGGTGGTAGTGGTAGTGGAGTGGTGGTAGTGGACAGTGGTGGTGGTAGTGGTGGTGGTAGTGGTGAGTAGTGGTGGTGGTGGTGGTTGTGGTGGTGGTGGTGAGTGACGGTGGTGGTGGTGGTGGTGGTGGTGAGACAGTGGTGAGTGGTGGTGAGTGGTAGTGGTAGTGGTGGTGGTGGTGGTAGTGGTGGTGGTGGTGGTGGTGGTGGTGGTGGTTGTGGTGAGTGGTAGTGGTGGAGACAGTTGTGGTGAGTGGTGGTGGTGGTGGTAGACAGTGGTGAGTGGTGGTGGTGGTGGTGAGTGAGTGGTGGTGGTAGTGGTGAGTGGGTGAGTGGTGTAGTGGTGGTGGTAGTGGTGGTGGTGGTGGAAGAGACAGTGGTGGTGGTAGTGGTAGTGGTAGTGGTGAGTGGTGGTGGTGAGACAGTGGTGAGTGGTGAGTGGTGGTGGTGGTGGTGGTGAGACAGTGGTAGTGGTGGTGGTGGTAGTAGTGGTGAGTGGTAGACAGTGGTAGTGGTGGTAGTAGTGGTGAGTGGTGAGTGGTGGTGGTGGTGGTGAGTAGTGGTGGTAGTGGTGGTAGTGGTGGTGGTAGTGGTGAGTGGTAGAGACAGTGGTGGTGTAGTGGTGGTAGTAGTGGTGGTGAGTGGTAGTGGTGGTGGTGGTGAGTGGTGGTGGTAGTGGTGGTGGTGAAGACAGTGGTGGTGGTGGTAGTGTAGTAGTGGTGGTGGTGGTGGTGGTGGTGGTGAGTGGTGTGGGGTGGTAGTGAAGTGGTGGTGAGTGGTGGTGGTAGTGGTGAGTGGTGGTGGTAGTAGGTGGTAGTGGTGGTAGTGGTGGTGGTGAGTGGTGGTAGTGGGTGGTGGACAGTGGTGGTGGTAGTGTAGTGGTAGTGGTTGGTGGGTGGTGTGGTGAGTGGTAGTGGTGGTGGTGGTGGTAGTGGTAGTGGTGGGTGGTGAGTGGTGGTGGTGAGTGGTGAGTGGTAGTGGTAGTAGTGGTGGTGGTGGTGGGTGGTAGTGGTGGTGGTGAGTGGTAGAGACAGTGGGTAGTGGTGGTGGTGGTGAGTGAGACAGTGGTGGTGGTGGTGGTGAGTGGTGGTGGTAGTGGACAGTGGTAGTGGTGGTGGTAGTGGTGGTGGTGAGTAGTAGTGGTGGTGAGTGGTGAGTGGTGGTGGTGGTGGTGGTGGTGGTGAGACAGTGGTGGTGGTAGTAGTGGTAGTAGTGGTGAGTAGTGGTAGTGGTGGTGGTAGTGGTGGTGTGAAGTGGTGAGTGGTGTGGTAGTGGTAGTGGTGAGTAGTGGTGGTGGTGGTGGTGGTGGTGGTGGTGAGTGGTGGTGGTAGTGGTGGAGACAGTGGTGGTGGTGGTTGTAGTGGTGGTGGTGGTGAGTGGTAGTGACAGTGGTGGTGGTGGTAGTGGTGGTGGTAGTGGTGGTGAGTGGTGAGTGGTAGAGTAGTGGTGAGGTGTGGTAGTGGTGGTAGTGTGGTGGTAGTGGTGGTGGACAGTGGTGGTGGTGAGTGGTGGTGGTGAGTGGTAGTGGTGAGTGGTGGTGGTAGTGGTGGTGGTGGTGGTGGTAGGTGGTGGTGGTAGTGGTGGTGGTGGTGGTAGTGGTGGTTGTAGTGGTGGCGGTGGTGGTGGTAGTGGTAGTGGTGGTGGTAGGTGGTGGTGGTGAGTGGTAGTGGTGGTGGTGGTGAGGTGGTAGTTGTGGTGGTAGTGGTGGTGGTGGTAGTGGTAGTGGTGGTGGTGGTAGTGGTAGTGGTGGTGGTGAGTGGTGGTGGTGGTAGTAGTGGTGAGTGGTGGTGAGACAGTGGTAGTGGTAGTGGTAGTGGTGGTGGTGGTGGTGGTGGTGGTGGTGGTGGTGGTAGTGGTAGTGGTGGTAGTAGTACAGTGGTGAGTGGTGGTGGTGGTGGTGGTGGTGGTGGGACAGTGGTGGTGGTGGTAGTGGTGAGTGGTAGTGGTGGAGACAGTGGTGGTAGTGGTGAGTGGTGGTGGTGGTGGTAGTGGTGAGTGGTAGTGTGGTGGTGGTGGTGGTGGTGGTGGTGGTGGTAGTGGTGGTGAGTAGTGGTAGTGGTGAGTGGTGGTGGTGGTGGTAGAGACAGTGGTGGTGGTAGTGGTGGTGGTAGAGTGGAGGTGGTGTGGTGGTGAGACAGTGGTGGTGGTGGTGAGTGGTAGTGGTGGTGGTGGTAGGTGGTAGTAGGTGGTAGTGGTGGTGGTGAGGTGGTGGTGGTGGTAGTGGTAGTGACAGTGGTGGTAGTGGTAGTGGTGGTGGTGAGTGGTAGAGACAGTGGTGGTGGTGGTGGTGGTAGTGGTAGGACAGTGGTAGTGGTGAGTGGTGGTAGAGGAGACAGTGGTGGTGAGTGGTGGTGGTGGTGGTAGTGGTGGAGACAGTGGTAGGTGGTAGTGGTGGTGGTTGGTGGTGAGTGGTGAGTGGTGGTAGTGTAGTGCCAGTGGTGGTGGTGAGTGGTGAGACAGTGGTGAGTGGTAGTGGTAGATGCAGTGGTAGTGGTGGTGGTGAGTGGTGTAGTAGTGGTGAGTAGTGGTGGTGGTGAGTGGTGAGACAGTGGTGGTGGTGGTGGTGGTGGTGGTGGTGGTAGTGG